>JAGFNK010000118.1:0-122906 GCA_025769875.1 Russula earlei | reverse complement strand
TGTTTGGGGATGGCTGTGGTTGATTGGGTGCATGTGGTCACAGGAGTTCTCTGAAAAGTTCGTTGGTAACAAGGGTAAAGGTAGTCATCGACAGAGGTCATGATGAGAGTTGTTGGTTTTAGGGGTTACTCCTGGTGGGAATTGTTCTAAGCGCCTTCGGATATTTCCGATGGAAGTCTTTAACAAGTGATTGCGCTCTTGATAGGTTAGATGCTGGCTCCCAAGTATTTTCTGCAACCGTATACCCTTTCCATTTAACTAGGTATTGGATTCCTTTGCGGTTTGGGGAGAGCCGAGAGTTTAGGATCTGTTCTACTTCATATTGTTCTTCACCTTCGACTAATATTGGTGGCGGGTTTGAAAAGTTAGGACCATGGGCAATGGTTTCTTTGTAAGGTTTAATCAGGGAGTGGTGAAAAACCGGGTGTATCTTCCAAGACTTTGGTAGCTCGAGGCGAACGTTTACTGGATAGGCAGTGGTGACTTTGAATGGCCCATAGCGTCGAGGGGCTAGTTTTGCTTTTGGGTGAGTGGTTCGTAGATTCGTGGCTTCCAGCCATACTTGATCCCCTTCTTTAAAACGAAATGTGGAGGATTGAGGTCCTGATTGCTTCATGATTTCTGTTGCTCGGTTCAGGGAGGCAGCTACTTCTTCTCTGAGTTGGTTTAATCTTGATAGTCTTTCTTGGATCGAAGGGAACTTTGATGTAAAGGCAAGGGGCGGAGCAAATGTTGGGTTAAAGCCATACCAGACTTCAAACGGGGGTTTGTTCGTAGCACTGTGTTGTCTGGCATTATGTGCGAACTCCATAAAGGGAACTAGTTCTGCCCAATTGTCTGCTTGATGGTTGCAAAATATTCGTAGGTATTGTTCTAGTTCTTGGTTAACTCGTTCTGTTTCTCCATCTGTCTGTGGGTGATATGCTGTGCTTAATGATACTTTGACATTTAACTTCTTCCATAGTTCTTGAGTGACTTTTGCTGCGAACTGAGGGCCTCTGTCCGATATTATTTGTGTTGGGAGCCCTATTCTTCTCCAGACGTTGTTCATGATTAGTGTCGCTGTTTCGTCTGCTGTGATTGTCTTGTGGCAAGGGGTAATGATTATTGCTTTACTGAATCGATCTACCACGACTAGGAGGCTGTCGAAGCCTTGTGAAATCGGTAGGTCTGTGATAAAGTCCATAGTAATGCTTTTCCATACTTCTCCAGCTGGTGTAATCGGTACAAGGGGTGTTTCTGTCTTTGGACGGTTCTTGGTACTTTGGCAAATTGCGCAACCATCTACATAACTTTTGACATAAGTTAGCATTCCTGGCCACCAATAGTTTCGGCTGATTAGTTCATAAGTTTTCCATTGGCCAGGATGCCCAGTGGCAAGGGAGTCGTGGTGTAGTTTTAGAATTTTCTTTCTTAGGGTGTCGTTGTTTGGGATATAGACTTTTCCTTTGAATAGTATTAGTCCATCTTCAAGGTTCCAGTCCTGTAAGCCTTTGGATAGTCGCCTTGGTCCATTCTTTATAATGATTGCTAACGCGTTAGATACTTCTGGGTCATAGTCTTTGCTAGATCGTAGTTGTTGTCGAAGTTCCTGGTCGCCGATTGGTTCTGTAGCAGAGGTGCGTGTTGCTCTAATTTTAAAAAATTTGTCATCTAGGAGCACCTTTCCATCATTTTCGTTTTGTATCCCCTCTTTAAAGTCTGGCCGCCTGGACAGACCGTCTGCTTTGTTCATAGTTCCTGGGTGGTGGGTGATGGTGAAGTCGAAATTGCTGAGGAGGAGTGCCCATCGGGCTTGTCGTCTCGTGAGTTTTTGTTTTGTCATGAAGTATGTCAAGTTATTGTGGTCTGTCCATAGATCAATGGGGTGTGTAGCGCCTTCAAGGTAGTGTCGGAAGTGCCAGAGGGATAAGACGATAGCAAGGAGTTCTTTATCGTAGATCATGTAATTTCGTTGTGCGGGGTCCAAGGATTTCGAGAAATAGGCTACTGGGTGATATCTGTTAAATTCATCGGGTTGTTCCAAGATTGCACCGACTGCAAAGTCACTTGCATCGCAGATGAGTCGAAAGGGTTTCGTGTGGTTAGGTAACATGAGGATTGGGGCCGTTGTGAATGCTTGGATTAGTTTCTGAAATGCTTGTTCTTCATCGTCTTCCCACTTGAAGGGGTTTTCTTTCTTTGTTAAGTTAAACAAGGGCCGTGCTATTCGAGAGTATTGGTGGATAAATCGTCGATAGAAGTTGCAGAATCCTAGAAATGCTTGTACTTCCGTAACATTGGTCGGAGTAGGCCACTTTGTAATGCCTATTAACTTGTCTTGGTCCATGGATATTCGTCCTTGGGAGATATTGATGCCTAGGTAACTAATAGAGGTTTGTCGGAAAGCACATTTCTCTGGTTTCAAGTATAAGTCGTGGTCTTGGAGTGTTTTTAGGACCTTATGTGTCCAGTCGTCTAGTTCGTTCAAGGTTTGCGCCATGATTAGTATATCATCTAGATAAACAACCACTCGTTCAGTGGCAATGTATTTTGCTAGGATGGTGTTCATAAAGCGTTGGAAAGTGGCTGGGGCGTTGCAGAGACCAAATGTCATTATCAATGGTTCGAAGAGTCCTAATGGTGTCTTGAATGCTGCGAGGTGTTCATCGCCCTCTCTGAGGCGAATATTGTTGTATCCCCATCGTACGTCAAACTTGGTAAAGTATTGGGCTCCTTGGAGTTTGTCAATTAATTCAGGAATCAAGGGTAGTGGATACGCGTCTTTGACAGTTGCTGTATTCAGGGCTCTGTAGTCTTGCACTGGTCGTAGATTTCCTCCTTTCTTTTCTACAAAGAAGAATGGGCTGGCAATAGCTGCTTTTGATGGTCGGATTGTGCCTCTTTTCAAATGTTCGTCTAAGTATTCTTTTAGGGCTTGTAGTTCCTTGGGAGTAAGTCGATAAATGCCAGAATCGCGTCGGGCGATCCCTGGTTTTAGATTGATTGCATGGTCCCATGGTTGGTGAGCAGGAAGGCGTTGAGAAGCTTGTTCATCGAAAACCTTTCGCCATTTCAAGAATTGGGCGGGGATAAGTTCGTCTAATGTCTTAGGGGGTGTTTCCGCATTGGCTAGCTTGGTAGCTGTGGTTGATTTGGCTCTTATGTTGATTGTTATTGGGCTAAACGCATCGTGGATTTGTTCGTCAACACATGGGTTCAATGGTCCTTCAGTATCTGGGAAGATTAGTGCAGCAATGTCCGTAAACTCGGGTTCTTCTTCTTCAGGGAAAGTAAGCGCTTGTATTTGGTAATTCCGCGTTCCAGATGCAGATGCAATGGTTATGCTTGGGTGTGTGGTAAGGCAAGTTCGGGGGCAGTTCCTCAGTGTGATTGTATCATTTGCCCAATCAATATCTGGGTTGTGGTGTCGTAGCCAATCGGTTCCTAAGATAATGTCGTGATCTCCAATGTTAGTGACAAGGAATTCTGCTTGTTCGTCATGAGTGGCGCCTGTGTGCGCTTGAATGCGAAGTCTTTGGATGGTGCTAAAGCGTATTAGTCCATTGGCATTTTGTGTTCCGTCTACATTTTGTGCTGGCAAGGGTTTGATCATAGTTCGAAGGTGCAGGTGGTGTCTTTGTGCAAATCGTTCATGGATTATCATTCCTTCTGCTCCACTGTCGAGCAGGGCTCTTGCACCGATTTCTTTGCCGCTTGTCTTCCCTACTAAGGTAACTTTCAAGGCAATGGAAGGGGAGCGAATATTCTTGGTAAAAACTTTGGGGTAATTGATTTCTCTTTGTATCGTACTGATTTGGACCGCGTCCCTCCTCGGTGCAGAAGGGGGTCCAATTAAAAATCCATAGGAGCAGATCTTGGGCGGAGGATCGAGTCTGCAAGTGTTTCTCTCCAAGTCGTTAGTGAAGCAACAGGAATGGGTTCTTCTTGCGCAGGTTCGATGTTTTCATCTTGGATGGTTGTAGCTCTGACTGTTTGGGGGCGAGATCCTTGTCGTTGGCGTCCTTGAGCTGCTTTCTTTGCTCTACATTGATTTGCCATATGATTCTTCTTTCCACAATAATAACAGAGATTGTTCTTGCGTCGAAATTCTTTCTCTGCATCTGTGAGGGGTTTCCTTTCACTTCTGGATTCCCAGGGTCGTTCATTGGGCTCTCCTTGGTACAAGTTAATTTCCAATGGATTATCTGATCCTTGAGTGTTCAATCCTCGGGCACGCACAGAGCGTCCTCCTCGAAAAGCAGTGGAGTTGTATAGGTGGAAAAGGTTGTCGAATTCTCTTGCTGCTTTGACAAGGGCTGCAAGCGTAGTTGGTGTTGGTGTGATTCCCAGTATTTTCTGATGTAAGGCCGGGTTGATGTTCTTCCTAAATGCGTACATCTTTGTTCTTTCATCGGTGGTAGCTCGTGATGCGTGGTGTGACCATTTCTGATACCATTCATTAAATGGTAGTCTTCCTTGATAATAGGTGTGCATGGTATTAGCGGAGGCCAACTCTGCTTCTGCAGGGATAAAATGATCGGCAAAGGCTTTCTTGAAGTCGTCCCATGACCCATAGTCTGCTACGGTACGAGCCATAGCCTTGGTGGTTTGTTCTCTAGCCCATGCTCCAGCGGGTGTTCCTACTTTAAAGTGGGTTAGTGCAGCGGCAACTTTCTTGCTTTCATCTGTAAAGGAGTCGCCATTGATGTAATAATAATTGGCCAAAGCTGCCCAAAAGGCTTCTGCGTTATCAGCCTTTCCGTCAAAGGGTTCTGGTGCTGTTCCAACAAGGCGCGGATTGCTTGACATGGTGGGATTCTGAGTTGTTGTAGCTGTAACAATAGGTGGGGCTGAACCTTGTAGTTGGATTCTAGTTGGAGTGAGCGTTCGAGGGACTGCTTGTGGTACGTTGCTAGTTGTATGAGGAGTAGGTTGTTGGGTATTACGCCGAGTAGAAGGTCCTGGAGTGGTGCTTCGAGTGCTCTGAGCAGTTCCTAGGATAGCGGTAACTTCTTGAGGTGTTCTGGCTGAGAAATCGACTTCTCGATTGTTATAGTAAACCCAATGTCTTCTAGAACGGCTCCACTTGACTGGTCTGTCTAGGAAGAGGCCTGAGTAGTTATAGGGGTTGAAGTCTTGAACGTTTTCTGCTCCTGGGGCTGCCGCTTTAAGTTGTTCGGTGGTAACTTCGTCGTTATCGTCTTCGTATAACCAAGTGTCAGAAAGATTTCCGTGGTTGATAATAGGTGTGCCTGCAAATTTTCCTCGGTAACAGTGATCTTGGGTGTCGTAACTGAGGTTTTCAAATAGGAGTGGGATTAGATTTTCTTCTTCGTCAGTGATGTCTCTCCTAGTGCTCATAGATCTAGACGACTGTTATAGTCCAATGGCCGTTGTTCCAAGGATATGCAATGGTGTAGGCTGGCTTTAGTCGAATGGTATCAGGGTCTTCCTTGATGTTTTCTTAATTGGATTCGGGAGTATTCTTCAGTAATGCTGCTTTGTGTTAGAACTACTCGGGTTTTCCACAGATATCCTTCAAATTCTGCTGGAGAGATGGCAAAGTCACTTATTTCCTTGGTGGGGTGCTTGTAAACTATAAAGTGTGTCAGTCGTTGATGCCAAGCTTGGGTACAATAATTCTTGAATTCAATTAACTCTCTCCTTGAACGCGTAGGTAGGTTTAATGCTAAGAAGGATTGTTCTGGTAGATAACAGTGTAAATCAGTATTCCTAAGATCGGCACTATCAGGGGATTCAACAAGGGGTGATGCAAAGGGTTGGATAGGTATGACAGGGGTAGGAATACGATTGGTAAACAAGGGTACGTAGGCGTCAGGAGGGGTAGGAGGTAATGGTCTTTCAACAAGAAATCCTCTTGCGTTGGGAACTGTTTCTCTCTCAGGGGGTCGTTGGGATGACGCGCGTCTCCTGTGTCGAGGAGCCAGATTTATCGAATGGGGAGGTGGTAATCGCCTGGCGTCCACAAGGTAATTCCGTCAGGAGTAGGAGGTGTGTCTGGTCGAAAGTTGCACGTGCAATACTCTGTTTTGCAGTTACACCTTGCTGTCCACGGATTTGACTCAGTATCTTCTGTGCTGGCAGACCAACGTTCTTGGCTAGTTGGGACAGTGGTCTGAATCGGTGTGAGGGGTCGAGGGGCGAGACTTGAGGCTTCTAGGATTGCTGGGACAGAATAGTACGCAGGGGGACCAGTATATGAGGCGTCTGGGCTGGTAATTGCCCAAGGTTGATTGTAGTCTGCGTCGTATAGCCAAGAGTTAGTTTCCCAATCAAAGGTGTTGTGTATTCCTGGTACAACAGCAAGTTGGACGTAAGATTGATTTTCCCTTTGTATTCTGTTGAGGACGTAGGTGGTAGAACTGGACAGTGAGACGGATAGTAGCTGATGTATGTCCAAGCTAAGTAGAAACAAGCGATACCCTGTCCTTAAAGGAGTGGACAATGATGTGGTGGACGTGGTTGAATGACTCTGGTCCAAAGGTTTAATTCACTGGTGCGTAAGGATTGGTAGTCAACTGGTTGTCCTTGGATGTTCTTCGCTTGAGCAAGGTGCCAATATAATAGTTGTTGTCGTGCTGGTGGTAGAAGTCGACTAAGGGTTTCAAGGTATAGTGCGTGTTCGTCGTGGCTTAAGAGCTGTCCAAAAGGCAAGACTCCAAGGAACTCTTTAACAATAAGGTGGGGGAAGTCCTCGTGAGGTGGTTCAACTTCTGGTACGTCGTGTAAGTTGGTTAAAGTGGTGACAGGGAATGCGACGGAGGTCCAGGTTCGATAGTGATTTAGGCTTAAGACGTGTCTAGTGATAGCGTCTTCTTCTTCGTCTTCTTCTAAGGCGTATTCTCGTGGCACTTTAGTTAAAACAAAAAGGATCTTTATTCGATCTTTATTGAAGCGTTACAAGGGTGGTTCTTACTTTTTAAGAACCGTGCGCAAGATCTATGGTTTCGAGACGGTACCTCTCGATTATTTCGAGAGGGTTAGGAGGGAATACGAGGCGTGAAAGCAGAAGCGAAGTAACTGGGGGTTGAAACGGATGGTGTCGACGGTATAAGTCGAGTAGTGACGCAAGGAGACACGGTTACTGTTCTCTTCGAAGTGTAAGTAACCGTACGCGAAAGCTAGGCGTCCGTCCAGGAAATCGTGTACAATAGATAAGCAGAAGGACCCTTCGTAAGCAGGACGGTAAATGGCAGGTAAGGTAATGAGCTTCCTAAACAACGACGTATTAAAAATGTAAGCAATACGTCCGAGGGGAAGTCAGCGTCCGGGGCGTATATCCCGACGTTGGAACAGATGCCGAAGGGGGTTAGGTTGTACTGGGTGGCAAGGGCAGTGTTGGATGGTTCCACAGCAAAAGTGTGGACGATGCGTGCACGAAAGGCAGGTCGTGTAAGTGTCTGTGAAGCCGCGACGACTCAACTGGTCTGCGGTAGGGATGCGTCCCAGATAATCTTGATGATTCAAGTCGTGGAGGGGACGCCACTGCTCGCGGGAACGATTGGAGGTGGGAAGGACGAAGTACTGGTGAGGGTGAAAGCGAAACGCGGTGCAAGGAGGGCGGTCGAGGAAGCCTTCAGGCAAGGGAGGACGGTCCGCTTGCTGCTGCTCGTTCTGCGCTGGAGGGGGAGTGCCGACAGGGACAAATTGGTCAGGAACGGGCTGAGGGAATGCTGGGAGACGATGGTGGAGCTGTTGGGGAGTACAGGAGGCTGAGAGGCGAGGATGTGTCGATTGGGTCGATGTCTTCAGTGAGGATGCGAAGGGCAGTGCGTGGGGTAGGTTGCAGAGGAGAAGGGAGACGCAGGGAAGTGTTGACAATAGTGGGGGAGTTGGGAGTGGACACTTGAGCGTTGGCTGGTCAATACAGGGATGATGAGAGACTGTCCAGATGTCAAGACACGTACTGCTGATCACTAAGGACTCAGGAGCAGGTGGGCAAGGGTCGGAACAGATGGTACGCGGCGTAAGGCGGCGTTGAACAAGAGGACGAGCCAAACGACTAGGAGGTACCAGATGGGGACTGGTAGGTGTTGCAAGAGGCAGAGGCGAAGAGTAGAGGCCAGTGCAGCGAGGGGCTTTAAACAAGGCGGTCGTTGAAGAGTACCTTGGAGACGAGGGAAGTCTTTAAACTGAGCGGTCGCAGGGGAGTACCCAGGAAGATGAGAGTATCACAAATGGACAGTCTGACGACTGCCATGCTTCATTGGGGCTTATATACAGTATACAGGGTCGATTACAAAGCACTGGGACTATTCTAGACTCTTTGGTACCATCCAATAGGACTACAGAGGCATAAACTTGCTTGTGTCAACTTTCAGGCTTACTGAGCGCATTACTGATCATTGTGGAGCGATGACATCATTATGATGTCACTGTGGAGCGCTTAGTGAGCCTATGAGGTCACTGTGGAGTCGCTCAGTCAGCCATGATGTCATTGGAGCCTTGATGACGTCAGATGATTTATGCAACAGTTTCTAAGAGTTTGTGCCGCTGTTTCGGGTCCATGGTGGCTGAGTGGCCATGTGGCTGCCACGCGATGATTACCCGATTAGGAAACTGGTGCCTGGTCGTGTTATAGTGCCTTTGCAATAGCAATATCTTGTACCGCAGGAGGGATAGCCCAGAAAATGGAAGGGAGTCGGCAATGCAAAGTGAGAGAGGTTCTTCTTGAGTAAAATAGGACAATCCTTCGGCCAGGACTTGGCCTTGGTTCGTAACAATCTATGGTTTCGAGTTGGTACCTCTCAATTATTTCGAGAGGGTTAAGGGGAATACGAGGCGTAAAGCAAAAGCGAAGTAGCTGAGGGTTAAAGCGGATGGTGTCGACTGTATAAGTCGAATAGTGACGTAGGGACACGCGGTTACTGTTCTCCTCGAAGTGTAAGTAGCCGTATGCGAAAGCGAGACGTCCGTCCAAGAAGTCGTGTACGATAGATAAGCAAAACGATCCTTCGTAAGCAGGGCGGTAAATAGCAGGCAAGGTAAGTAGTTTCCTAAATAACGAGGTGTTAAAAATGTATGCGATGCGTCCGAGGGGAAAGTCAGCGTCCGGGGCATATATCCCAACGTTGGAGCAGATGCCGAAGGGGGTGAGATGGTACTGGGTGGCAAGGGCAGTGTTGGAGGGTTCTACCGCAAAAGTGTGGACGATGCGTGCACGAAAGGCGGTAGTGAAGGTGTCTGTGAATGCGCGACGAGCTAACTGGTCTGAGGTAGGGATGCGTCCAAGGTAGTCTTGATGGTTCAAGTCGTGGAGGGGACGCCACTGCTCCTGGCGACGATTGGTGGTAGGGAGGACGAAGTACTGGTGCGGATGGAAGCGAAATACTGTGCAGGGGGAACGGTCGAGGAAGCCTTCAGGTAAGGGAGGATGGTCCGCTTGCTGTTGCTCGTTCTGCGCTGGAGGGGGAGTGCCGACAGGGACAAAGTTGTCTGGGATAGGCTGGACAGTGGTAGGAGACGATGGGGGAGCCGTTGGGGAGTACAAGAGGCTGAGGGGTGAGGATGTGTCGACCGGGTCGGCGTCTTCAGTGAGGATGCGAAGGGCGGTGCGTGGAGTGGGCTGGAGAGGAGAAGGGAGACGCAGGGAGGTATTGACAAGAGTGGGGGAGTTGGGAGTAGACACTTGAGCGTTGGCTGGTCAATACAAGAATGATGAGAGACTGTCCAGATGTCAAGACACGTACTGCTGATCCGTGTGGACTCAGGAGCAGGTGGGCAAAGGTCGGAACAGATGGTACGCGGCGAAGGCGGCGTTGAACAAGAGGACGAGCCAAACGACGAGGAGGTACCAGATGGGGACTGGTAGGTGCTGCAAGAGACAAAGGCAAAGGCTGGAGGCCAGTGTAGCGAGGGGACTTTAAACAAGGCGGTCGTTGAAGAGTACCTTGGAAGCGAGGGGAATCTTTAGACTGAGCGGTCGCAGGGGAGTACCCAGGAAGATGAGAGTGTCACAAATGGACAGTCTGACGACTGCCATGCTTCATTGGGGCTTATATACAGTATACAGGGTCGATTACAAAGCACTGGGACTATTCTAGACTCTTTGGTACCATCCAATAGGACTACAGAGGCATAAACTTGCTTGTGTCAACTTTCAGGCTTACTGAGCGCATTACTGATCATTGTGGAGCGATGACATCATTATGATGTCACTGTGGAGCGCTTAGTGAGCCTATGAGGTCACTGTGGAGTCGCTCAGTCAGCCATGATGTCATTGGAGCCTTGATGACGTCAGATGATTTATGCAACAGTTTCTAAGAGTTTGTGCTGCTGTTTCGGGTCCATGGTGGCTGAGTGGCCATGTGGCTGCCACGCGATGATTACCCGATTAGGAAACTGGTGCCTGGTCGTGTTATAGTGCGTTTGCAATAGCAATATCTTGTACCGCAGGGGGGATAGCCCAGAAAATGGAAGGGAGTCGGCAATGCAAAAGTGAGAGAGGTTCTTCTTGAGTAAAATAGGACAATCTTCGGCCAGGACTTGGCCTTGGTTTGTAACATATAGATGGTTAGCCAGTCTTCTTGTAGTTCTTCTTCAAATATGGCATTCATCATGGTTTGGAAGGTGGCTGGGGAGTTGGTTAAGCTGAAGAACATTACTGTTGGTTCGAACAGTCCTTCATTGGTAAGGAAGGCTGCTTTCCATTGATCTCCTTCTTTGATACAGACATTGTTGTATGTTAGGATTCTTGCGTCTCCTTGTTCTCATCTGCTTACCTATGCTCTGGTGACTCATTTCTGTTCACTCATATGCGCTTATTCATCTGGCTTAGCAATCACTTATTGATCTGCTTACTGATTGATCAGTAATGGCTTACTCACTACTTACTGGTTGATGACAGATACTAGGAAAGAATGACTCATGCATGAGTCATTCCTGACATTCTTGAATTGCGCTCTACGTATTTGGATACTACTGGTTCTCAGCTATGTGCACCCCAAGTTTCATACAAATCGGATCAGTAGTTGTTGAGATATTGTATAAATAGTCTGTACTATCAAGAAGTCAAGCCTTATGCTCAACTTACTCTCTCGACAAAACATTCACCTTGTCTAAACGATCTAAGATAAACTATATTGCTAAAACTCTAGCTGAAAGAGGCCCTTCTCTTCTCTTACATCTAATCTTCCTGAGATAACATCAAAGGATTCGAAGTCTAGTGCTTGAACTATATCAAGCAACTCTTTCACAAAGAGTTTGTAATAAGATCAGTCAGATCTTAACATTGTACCCCCATCAGATGTCAAATTTGGTGAATTTCTCCTTTCCTCTTACTTTATTTATCAATTGTGGGATGAGGGGTAGAGGGTATTGGTTTCACACAGTCCAGTTGTTTAACTTTCAATAGTCTTGGACTGGTTGTAACTTTCCATCTTTCTTTTTAATAAAGAAGAAGGGTGCCACATAGGGGGACTTTGAGGGATGGATATATCCTTTCAGTAGGTGCTCCTTCACAAACATCTTCAATTCTTCCTGTTCATTTTGGGTGAGTGGGTATATCTTTCTGGGTAACAAACCTGGTGTGCCTGGTTTCAATTGGATAGCATGGTCCCAAATCCTTGGCTCTGGGTTCAATGGGCAGCTTCTTCTGAAAATACTTGACTATGTTGTTTGTATTTTTCAGTTATAACGGGAGAATCTGTGGTTGTTTGTGGTATTATAATTTGTCCAATGTAGAGATCATTGGTTGTGCTCCTAGTCCCTTTTTGTCTTGGGAGGAATCATGCTTTAGCTGCATTTGGAGCTTTGATGATTAGTGGTAGATGTGATGCATCGATCTATCCTCTTGCCCAGTCAATTTTTGGTTGGTTGGCTGCAAACCACAGATCATTTGGTTGTCTCCCAGCTCAGATAGGAAGAACCTCATTTTGATAGTTTTTGTGCCTGTCCTGACATCTAAGTCCATGTAGTATTGTAGTGCTCCAGTTTTGTTAGGTGTCCTGTCTACATTGAGGAGCCTTCAAGGGTTTTCTAGCTGTTTTATAGGAAGATGGAGCCATCAAGCATATTTCAGGTTCAGAAAGTTTTCTGTAGCTCCCAAGTTGAGTAGTGTGACAGTTTCAGCCCTCTTATGAGAAGAATGGAGGTATGTTCTAACTGTCATTGACTTCCTGTTAGATATATATACATTCTTGTCAAAGCTCCTAATCCAGGCTGAACAAATTAGGCAGAGGGAAAATCCTGAGAAACTCCTAGTTGAGAGGCTAGCACATCCTTGTCTTGGTCTGAAAGCGACTCCAGAGTGGCTTTCATAGCAGCAATGTAATCTTTGGAAGAAGATGAGCAAGTATGAGCAATGATCATGGTTGGTTCTACTATAGTAGAGTTGTCATCCCAATTGATGAGATTGATGTGTTCTTTTCGTTGAGGACAGTTGCATGCAAAATGTCCAAGTTGGCTGCATTCAAAACAGTTACTGTTTCTGTTGTTAGAGCATTGGTTAGGATCTCTGAGTTCTGCGACTTGTCCTCATGAGTACCCTCGGTTTCTAAAAGGGGGTACATGGGTTCTATTGAGGTCCATGGGTACTGGTTGGTTTTCCATGGATCTGTGGGTGATAGATGAATTGTATCCTTGTTGAAAGGATGAGAAGGTACCATGTCTTCCCAGATTAAAGGTATTTCTCTGTTGAAACTGTTGGTTTCCTTGGAAAGAGAAACCTCCTCATGGGACAAATGGTGCATGTTGAAAGGTGTTATTTTGGCCCAACAAATTGGCCAGTAGTTGCTTTCCTTTAATAATTTTGACTGCTCATTGTTTGATGTTGTCATATGTATTCATGTTTTGTGAGGTTAGTATAGTGTCAAGGACATTTTGAGGTAGGCCCCTCATGAACAGGTGAGTAACTGAGTCTTCACCAAGTTGATAACCTGCTTCCTGAGCGAGCATTTCAAAGGTTGATACATATTGGTCAATTTCATTGTTTCTGAGACAGAGTTCCAAAATGTTTCCTGCTGCACATTGTGGATGTCTGGTATCTTAGTACTGTTGTTGGAAATTAATATAAAAATTGTTCCCATACAGCTGGGATATCATCTTGTGGACCAAGAGTGTCAATCCATGCACCTATATTTCATGCCCAGTTATCTGTTTCTGGTCCTTGCATAAGGGTGAGGGTGACTGCGTCTTGTTAGATAGGGGAGTTCATGCCTGCCACTGCTCAGTTGGCACAAAGGTAATCAGTTAATTGTCAGAAAAAGAGGTCTGCCTTAGTTTGGTCTCCTTCAAATGGAATTGGAAGGATTCTGAGTGTTTTGATATCTCCAGGCACCACTTGTGGTACCAGTGAAGTGAGCCAAACTGGGGCACACAGAGTTCATGGGGCTGGATGGCGATCCAAGATGGTTGTCTTGACCCAAGAGCAAGCAGAAAAGAGAAGGAAAGGAGAAGAGAAGGAGAGGAGAGGAGAGGAGAGCAAGATCACTCACACACAGTTGTTTCTGACTGAAGGTAGGGGGAACTCAAGAAGACTGTATTCCTTTTTTTTTTTACTACAGGGTAGCTAGGTGTTTTATATACAGGAGAGAAGTATTAAGGATGAAAGGCATGAAAGGGAGATAGGCATGAAAGAGAATTGAGACTGGTCAAGACAGTCAAGGCCATGGTGAAAGGCCTGAGACACAAACATGTCATGTGTGCCGAGGCATGGCATGTGCATGTGGTTGGTGACGAGGACTGGGCAATGTGATTAAGGTCTTGATGTCAGGCATGAGGTGGCTTGTGGTGTGGTGAGGCTGAGGACAAGATGCAAGGAAGGAGGCAAGGTGTGGGAGGAGGCCAAGCATCACACATCACACACAGTCCACATGTGGTTCCAAGGCCAGCAATATGGCTCACCTTACACCAGGACCTGAGGCAAGTTAGCATTTGGACCATATCCTTCAGGGCCACCCAGACCACCTGGGCCTTCTGGGTTACCAGGTCCACCTGGTTCTCCTGGTCCTCCAGATCCTGAAGGATGTCCTTTACCTTGTTGCAAAGCATTTCTAAGAGCTTGGTATGTATTGTTTGGCATGGTGATGTTTGCTCTACCAACTGAGGAAGGTGGTGTGGTGGTTGTGGTAGTGGTCATGGCTGTAGTTGTGGCCATGGTGTTTGTTCCCTGATTGAAAATCATTAATGTTGGTAAGATGGTTGTTCGAAGGACAATTGGGGTGAGGGTGTTGTTGTCTGACTTGATGTTGTTTGGTATGGGGGCATTTTGTATTTGTTGTTTGATACTGGTTTCCTCTTTAATAGTGGTGCTTGATGAGTCTGTCTTTTGGTTGTCTGCTCCAGTTTGTTCTTTTGGTTCAGGGTCTTCCTTTGGTTCAATGTTGTACTGGTCAAGGTCTTCTCATTGTATTCCCAAATAACATTGTTTGTCCTTGTCTTTGAGGATTTCATACCAATGTCCTGCTCCAAGGTACACTAGTGTGGGGTGTTTGTCAATGATTCATTGCCCTGATGGATGCATAATAAAACAGCCAAGGTGTTGTCCAAGTTTGCTGGGTCCTACCCAGTATATTCTGCTGTTGAAGGGAGTAGTGAGGAGGTTTTGTTCTGGTAGGCTTGTTTGTGTCCTACTTGTCAAAGCCATTATGGAAGAAAGTCGAATCTAATAACACAGCCAGATGATTAAGGCAATAAACAGTAGATCTGTTGAGTTTACAATGAAGGAAGTAACTGGTAGTCAGGTAGTTGCAAGAGGAACAGAATTGATTGTCAGATAGCTAGACAAGAGATTCAACTTGGCTTCCTAGTGAAGCCATCATACACCTTACATACCTAGCTAAAGGACTGGAACTTGATAGTACATTCAATGAGTTGTAGTATCGAGAACTTGAAGGATCATAGGAGAGACTTCAATGTGCAAGAGGAAAAGACAAGTAGCTACTACATGCATTGAGATGATTCAAAAATTTAGCACATTTGGCCTTTGCCTTTGTTACTCTTCTTCCCATTATAGCCTGTGGTATCAATCTAGCACTCCATGGATGATTGAATTCAACAACTACCTGATTACTAATGACATCATACCACTGGGTATGATGGTTGTGGAATGGTGGGTGTATGTAGTGTCTTCCAATTCTAATTGCCCTAATTGTTCTAATGCCCCATTTCCCCTAGCTAAATGCTCCCTGTTATCCAATAGCTGCTTCACTTGCTCATGATTACCTTGCTATCATAGCATCTTTAGTGCCAAATGAGCACACCTTCTCTTCAGCTGGTATTACCCTGAGTAAATGATGTAATCAGCTCAATGGTGATGTCATGGAAGCCTTGCAATGCCTAAAGTGTATGTATCATAACAACCTTATCTTTCAAGATGTTATAGTGGCTACAGAGGAGGAAGCAGAGTTTGAAGAAATGGATTTAGAGCTCATTCAAAGTACAGATGATGCTGATGAAGGTTTTACATGGGATGAACTACTTGCAGATAATGAGTCAATGTACCAGACTAACTAGCATAAAACTAGCACTTTACTGGTAACAAGCCACAGCTTTAGCCTGAGCTGGGCCTAAGCTGGATGAAAGCTGCCCTTGCAGTGACAGCCCATAATTTTGAAAGCCTGAGCTGTTCAAAGCCAAGCCTTAGCCATGGCTATCAGGCCAAGCTGGGCTGTAACATCACTAGTCAGCACCCCAAGACATGAAAACTCAAGGACTGAAACCCATTATTTGGCTGCATTTAGATACAGTACATGAGGCTCTACTGTCCTATCCAGGGTTGGTGGTTTCAGGCTGCCAGGGGCACATGCAGAGGAGTGTGAAAGCACAACATGGTGCATCCCTGGGATCATTTTTGATCCCCTAATTTTTTCCACTCCCCTCAGGGGAAAAATACATTCTGCTGTGACCCTTCTCAGGCCTGTACAACCCACATCAAAACCAAAAATGTCCAAAAAACAAGAATATTTCATACTGGCTCCACAACTCCATATCCAAGAAAAATGCAAACACGTGACTTAATTGCACACACACACCAAAACCAGAACAAGCACATCAGCCACATGGAGAGGCAATGTGTTATTTCTGTCAAAGTCTGAAGTCTTTCCACTATACATTTTCATTCCTGTCTTACTTCTATTCTTGACTCCAAAAAGCTCCTAAAAACACTCTCCTATTTTATTCCTTAAGTAATATTCTTGTAAAACATATCAATTAGCCTCTTATTGCCTGCAAATGTATCAGTGTCATGTTCCCTGTTCTTGAAAACCCCTTCCATGCACTCCAACAAGTCCCCTTCTCATGCTCTACCACTGCTCCACATCATTTACATGCATCCCTGACTCTGTGCTGTGTCAATGGCCCACTGGCCCATCTTGCCCACTTGCATGTTCCCACTGCCTGGGTATCATACCTTCATCAAGGGTTTGAGGCAATTCATTGAGAAAGAATTGAGATATGGCAGTTTGAAATTTCACATGCAGATTGGCACCCAAAGATCAAAACTTCAAGAACTAAGAATTAGACACCAACTCTTGGGCTGAGCCTAGATACAGTACATAAGATCCCACTGTCCAAGTTTCAAGTCAATTGATTGAGAAACAGTTGAGATATGGCAGTTCAAAATCATGCACTCATGTCAGCACCCAAAATTTAATATGTCAAGAACTGAATATTAGGCTCCCATATCTTAGCTGCTCCTAGATACAGTATATAAGGTTCTACTGTCAAAGTTTCAAGGCAATCTGTTGAGAAAATGTTGAGATATAGCAGTTTTAATTTTGCACTTGAAATGACATCCAAAAGTGGTAAGTCCAAGGTAGTGCTGTCACCGGTCCGGCTCGAAACCGCTTGGAGCCGAGCCGTAGCTGCATCTGAGCCGAATTAAGCTGTTAGCGGCTTGCAGCTCAAAACTGTCCAGAAACGGCACGAGCCGTTTCAAGCCACTTCAAAGTGCTAGTCTGCCACATTTGGATATGGTTGCTCAATTTGGAGAGTGGTCTGTGGCTGTCTGTGGTTTTGAGCCATTTCAAAGTGCCAGATTTGGATATGGTTGCTCAATTTGGAGAGTTGTCTGCCACTCTGCCTCTGGAATACTATCACCTATGGGGAACTCACCATTCCACTACCATCTCGCCAGTCACAAATGTCACGAAAGTAATGGACATGTAACACATGCCAAATTAAAGTCTGCCCGGGATTAATGTATTTATTGGGGACTAGGGAAAACAGTTGTAATGGAGTAGCATTATTGAGTGAAATCCAGGACTTGCTATGTACGGAATGCGGTGCTCACATCATGGGCCAGTGCTGCATGAGTAAAAGTAAAAGATCAATATATATCATTGTTATAGCTGCCTGTAGCCGCTGCTCATACATATGGTCTTGTGCTGGCCAATTGGACCACCTGTAACATGGCATTAAGAGGATAAAACAGCAGTGGTGACCAGACTCCTCCAAGTCAGCGTACGGTGATCACCCAGCTGGAATCAAACTCCGCACTCCGCCATGACAGAAGGCGTGATGCAGGCGTGACCCCCAGCCAAAATACTACTCGAAAACCACTCAATGGACCTCCATTTTTCTTTGCTAGAATGACATTAATGGCACTCAATAGTATAACTACAAAGTTTTAAATGGGGTTGTTTGAGCAGATACAGGGGAAAATGAAATCGGCGAGATGGTAGTGGAATGGCGAGTTCCCCATAGGTGATAGTACCTCTAGATTCAGTTACCGTTGGGTCCTGTATACGGTTGTACCTCATATTTTATATCCACCTTGACAACAATCGCACTGGCAAGTACTTATTCCTTTTCCTTTGCTTGTTGAAGGCTCAGGTATGCAGGCTTCCTAGCACTTGCAGTGTTGCACACCTCCATCCCATCCGCCGCCTCCTCAGCTTCACCCGTTCCTGTCGCCGTCCCCACCGCGCCTCCAGTCTCGCCCTCTCCTACCCTTGTCGCACCCGTCATCGCGGCCACCTCGTCTGCCCCCGCCGCCGTAGCCTTAGCCACGACATCGCCTATCGCCACCGTCCTCGTCTCTGCCCAGCCAGCTCCCACGCCCTCAGCCTCGTCCGTCACCTCGTCCGTCACCCCGTCCGCCGCCACAGTAGCCTCAGTCGTGCCAGCCGCCGACTTCGCATCAGCCTCCGTCTTAGCCTCGCTCGCACCCGTCAGTC
This sequence comes from Russula earlei, assembly GCA_025769875.1. Classification (NCBI taxonomy): domain Eukaryota; kingdom Fungi; phylum Basidiomycota; class Agaricomycetes; order Russulales; family Russulaceae; genus Russula; species Russula earlei. The sequence continues at coordinate 104,787 of JAGFNK010000118.1, read as the reverse complement.
CAGCCCAGTCCGTCATAGCACCAGCATCGCCAGCCGCCGCCGTCTCCACCATGCCCTCAGCCTCAGCCTTCTCAGTCTCAGCCGCCACCACCGCGCCCCTAGTTTTGCCAGCCGTCTCCGTCGCCCCAGCTTTAGATCAGTCAACCGCCGCCACCGCGCTCTTAGCCTTGCCAGCCGCCTTAGTCTCGTCAGCTGCCCCCGTAGCCTCAGCCTCAGCCACCGACGTCTTAGCGCCACACGCCGCCGCCTCCACCGTCTCACCAGCCACCGCCGCCACGCCCTTGTCAGCCACAGCCGCCGTCGCCCCTGCGTCGCTCTCAGTCGTCGCCTCCGCTCCGTCCGCCTCCGCCGTCGCACCAGCTCAGTCCGCCGCCACCTTCTCAGTCTCAGCCGCCGCCTTAGTAGTTTCGCGCGACACCAGCACCGCTGCACCGTCGCAACCCCTCGCCACCAGCACCACCCCAGAAGACCAAGAAGGCCTCGGCCACGAACTTAGCCACGACACGCCACAACAGGAGCAGAAGCCGCCGCCACACCGCCGCCGCAAGAGAAGCAGCCGCCGACGCCAACAGCACACCGCACGCCGCCTCCCACATCGCCTCCCCGTCCGTTCGCGCGCTCTCGCCCACGTCTGCTGCCGTCACCTGCAGTGGAGACGACCCCACCACCGCCGCCGCAAGACGACAACACGAACAACGCGCAAGTCATACCCACGCCTTTCCACGACGCCATCGCCTACGCCCTTGACCTCTCGCCACCTCGTTGCCTCAAACGACCACGCCTCAGCCTCCGCCACAACAACACCAACAGGATCAACGACAACAACAACGGCGCGGTCGACGCTTGGCAACACCACGAGGCACGACGACACATTCGACATGCCGCAACACGCCCTGCCACCTTCCGTGTCGCCTCCAGCCCTCCTTCTCGAGTCCTCGCCACCTGCGTCTCTATCTACGAACTCACGCTCGCCGCCTACGCCTCCGCTCCTCGTCCACGCCCGCTGCCACCACCTGCAATGGAGACGACCAAGCCGCCGCCGCCACAAGACAACACCGCCGCCACGCAGCCGCCATCTCGTCACCGCCGCCCTCGTCTCCATCGCCTCCGTTTCCCATCGCCCTCGCCTCTTCCGTCGTCGCCATCGCCGATCGCCGCCTTCGCGTCTTCACAAGCAGCCGCCGCCGCCGCCTCAATTCAGGCGCGAAAGGCTCAAAACACTCGCATTCAGACGCTTGACGGTCAAAGTTTCAAGCCCCCGGGAGGTGTAAGGAGGATTCTGGCTGGCCACGGAATCACGTGCGGACACGCGACGCGACACAACGCGACACCCTCTCGTCCCCGGACTCGCTACACCGCCATCTCGCCGCCACGCCTCGTAAAAGACGTCAACGAGGATCAAGTAGAACAACCCCACGAAGAATCGGATGATGAAGAACACGCCGCCGCCTCAGAGAAGCAGAAGCCGCCACCATCGCAGGCCGTTCGCCGACACACCCAGACACGCCGATAGCTCAGGATGCACGCCGCACGCCACGCGCTATTGGCCATGCGTGCCACCACCACCTCAGTTGGAGGCGACCACGCAGCCGTGGCCGAGACACGACGACAAGAGCAATAGCCGTGCTCAACATCTGTGACAACTTCCGCCCACACCTCGCCTCGGAGCCTCTCGTGCCCTCCCTCCTAGCGCCCGACACCCGCCCTGCCTTGGGTCTCCTCCGTCCCCAAGTCGTCGCAGCCCTCCGCGCTGACAACGCCTAGCGTAAGGCACACGGACATCCCCTCGCATGGGATATTCCTGACTCCGACTTCACCTCCATCTCCACGTCTGCGGACGGCACCACCGCCCACAACGGTGCTGCCCTGCCTCCGTACAACGCCTTCGTCCCGGCCCTCGCCCTCGGATCGCCCGCGGCGCGCACCCTCGCACTCGCAGAGACACTCGAGCGCTGGCGCGCAGAAGCAAACGGGAAGGGCGGCTCATTCGCAGGCGTGATCGGTGGCTCGCGCTGGCGCGCGGAGTGGTATGACGTGTATCGAGCTCCGGGCGGCGAGCTGCGCACGGACGGACGAGATCCGCACTCTCATCAAGAAGCTGGGCGAGCCACTGCGCTTCCGCCTCCAGTCATTGGGACGTGACCAGGAACTCATGAGGGGATTCGTCGCCGCGAGACAGCTCTCCGGTTACCCTGTAGTTCTTGGTGATTGGGGACGCCTCATCTAACACTTGCATGCAACCAACATCATCTGTTACAATGTATCAATATATCCATCTATCTGGATTACAGTATTGTGCTTGCTACTTCAGTACACTTGGCAGAATGTAGATGAGAAATTGAACTGATCACATAAGTTACATAAGGCAGCGGTACAACCGTACAAGACTTTGTGATCTCAAAATGGAAATAGATCCAAAAGTAGACATGACCCAAATGGGGCGGCTAACTCATAACTCAACGGACGGAAGTGCCAAGTGGCAACAAGAGCATTCGAATGTTCTCAAAATGGAAAGTAGATCCAAAAGTAGACATGGCCCAAATGGGGCGGCTCGAATCGGCTCAAGCCGCAAGCCAGGCTTGGGCCGCTTGGCTCGGTCCGGCTCACCCAATCTGGCCAAGCCGTTGCTGAGCCGAACCGAGCCGGACCGGACCGAGCCGTGACAGCACTAGTCCAAGGTCACATGAAAATGACAATAAGCGGTCTCTGAATCGCTCGTCCGCTTAGCACTCGTTGTATAAACACGGCGAACTTTGAGTTGATACCACATTCCACTGATTCCTTCTCAAGGCATCCTCCCATTGTGTGGATCAAGGATGGTGATTTAGTTTCAGACTGGTACGTTGGTGGGCTGACGTCTTGAGAGTTATTTCATCAGGAAAGACCTCCCACGCTAGCGAGTGCACCGTAAGGGGTAATACTGTAAGTGCCAAAGAGGTGTCAGTAGACAGCCGATCAATTTTGGGTTGGGACAGATATGTGTCAATAATATCAATAAGTGTCAGAGGCCTGCCGAGTAAGATGGCCGATCAATCTGGGGGGGGTAGGCAGATCTACTCTTCAAATACCTTGGTGGCACTAGCAGTACATATTGTAACTTTCGATAGTGTCGCAATAACTGTCATGATTATGCAAATTGCAGGTCGCTAAGCCTATTAGCAAACAATACTCCAGATCGGTAGTAAAGGAAGTCAAAACGCTCGAGGAGCACCTCGTGCGCGCGAACGGTTGATGAGTGTACACCCCACACCCTCGTTCCGGCACTGCTTTTTCCTGGGCGCTGATCGCCCTCTTTTTTTTTTTCTCTTTCGAAATTGGTCAGGGAGGACTCGGACCAAGTAAACCGGCTTGCAAAGGAGAAAACTCGCGGCGGAATAACGCGCGGCACAGCAGGCAGAGAAGTTGCGGCAGTTCACGGATGCGAACGCAGCGTTCTCTGCGCGCGCCCAGGAGCTCTCGCAGGAGGTCACGGCAGCGCAGGAAGAGCTGCGCGCGGCGCGCTCGGTGTCGAAACGGGAGCAGGAGCAGCGGCTCGCGCTGCTCGAGGAGATCGACCTCGTCCAGACGGAGGATGAGAACTTACGGCAGCTGTTGGCGCCCTTGGGAAGTTATACATTAGCGATCGTTGGGGCTGTCATTGCATCTATACTTTTATGGTAGGGGAGTGGGAGAAGGACAGTACTGTTGCATTTCGATTCTTGCATGGACGACTTTTGGTCTATCTATTCAAATGTGTCTTTTTTTTTCTTCTTTCTATCTGTCTCGGACCATGACTGGCATGCAGACGGTTTTGTTGAAGCCTGTAAGGAGCGTGACTCAGTCTTGTGTGCGGAAGACTGTATTGGTTAGTAAGTTAGCTTGTAAGGAGCATGACCATGTACAGTATTAGTTTTAAAGAGAACTATAAATCAGTGTAGTACTGACCTCAGTCCTGTGTACCAAAGACTGAGGAAAAACGACAAGTAATTCGAATTATTATTTACGCGTACGGTTTCGGGTTTGTCCGTTCACACGCCCTCTAGTGGCTGCTCGTTCAACAGGTTTTACCCTCTGCCGGCGTTGGTGCGCTGCTTGCGGTGATTGTCCTCGATATCTCGCCAACTCAAATCGTAACGTGTGTCATTCATCATTTCGAGATACCGCCAGTGTACGCAGTCCGGATGGCTTCACTTTGGCGATCAGTCCTACCTGTGTTCTCTTGGTTGGCAGTATGAGGGCGTGCCGATATGCCAGGATCACCATGGTGGAACGATGCAAGTGAATGCGAAATCGCGCACCTTTTTCATCCGAAGGCGTGAATAATATGGAGCTACATGTTTCCATCATGTTCAAGTTCCTCAGCTTCAAGCTCTCTGGCCTCTCCATTTCTCCCAGATTCCATAAAGCAATTCGTATTCAGTAAAGCCCTTCGGATTGCTCTTGTCTCGGTCGCTATCAGTTCTATGTTCGCTGTTGTGGATCTATATGGCTGTATTACCCCTCGTTGTTTCGAGAGACAGTAACACGAGCGATGTTTACATGTACCATAACTCAAATGTTCATTACCTAGCCGACTGGAACTTGCCAGTCGTGGACCGAACCGTTATCGCAAGTGACTGAAGAGGATACGTTGGAACCGTCGTCAGAGATCCCATGACTGGGTCTTGAGCTGGTTCATAGTCGCTCTTGGAGAAGATGACACGCCAAAGAGATTCTTCGATGCGATTCCCGTCGTCTTGAACCGAATGTTGATGGAAGATCTCAAAACAGGGTCCTCCGGCATGTTTGGAATGAAGCGTTGGATGAGGTGTTGGATCGTACGTCGTTAATGAAAGCGGTATCTGAATCGCTCAAAAGTTCGTCCGCTTAGCACTCGTATAAATACGGCGAACTTGTGAGTTGTTGATACCACGTTCTGCTGATCTTTCGAGAATATCAAGAGGCATCCTCCCATTGCGTGGATGATGATTTGGTTTCAGACTGGTACGTTGGCGCGCTGACGTCTCGAGATAATTGCCTGTCCTGCGCGACGCATAGTTGCGAGCACCATCATGGACGACATCGTGTGCTCGAAAATGTTGCCAGCGCTCAGCCCAGCTGTTCTCGGCGAGAACGATTCGTGCGAATCTCACGCAAGCGCCGCCTTCCTCACCTCGAACCTCTGAATCACATATCACCTTGCCAGGGAAGATTTCAGCGCCAGCGGCGCTCGGTCGGGGGTGCACGGGCAGAGTGTTTCTGGACACGCCCACCCATCGGATGAACTGGTCAGGCGGTGACAAATTGAAGGGGGTAGGTGAGCAAGTCGAAAGTGAGTTCCACATTTGAACGGGCAAGGGTGCGCCAGCGGCCGATTGGGATAAATATCTTGCCGAGGCGTGTTACATCTTTCTCACAAGAGCGGAGCTGGCAGGACGTCCGACGCTTCTCGCGGAGACCAACATGAGCTGGTTTTGGACGGTGGACGCAGTTCAGATTCCTGGACGCGGAAGTGGCGCGCGCCTTCTGCTGTTTCAAGTTAGGTTGAACGTCGGTAAAAGAATAGAAGTGCGATTTTCTTTTGGAATAATTGGGTGGCCGTGCATGCTTGCTGTCAAACGTCAGTCAATGTTAATCAATGTCAACGCACGGCGTGTGCTGGTTCCAACCGTTGTTCATCGATTGTCCTCTCCCCTCCCAATGGATGATGCACGACGGCCATGCGCTCGCTTTCCTCCTTGCTGGAACTGCCCTCTACTGGTAGGGAACAGGTGCTGTTTTCGCCACAATCGAATGCTTTGCGTAAGGAAGGGAATACTGCCTTTTGGGGTCGCGTCGATCATTTACGTATTGTTTTCTCGGACAGCTCCAAGCCCGCGCTTGATGTTGCCCTGTCCCTTTTCCCCTAACGTTAAGAATGTTCGCTCAGACCCATGTTCTCATACCCGAATCCAAACACCCCATTCCACCCAGGATTTCGTGAATGTCTCAACCTGAGAGAAGGCCAACAGACGTCGAGGGGGGTATCCCGGCTAATGGCTGGTTCAGATCACTCTCGAATCAGCCATCGCAAACAGTATCCAGCTTGGGCGATAGCTCTGCGCCTCTGTTCTCCATGTATTCAAACATCGTGAAGGAAGAAGACAATGGGATGGCCGAACGATGGCAAAAGGATGCCCAGACAATTCTGATCTTCGTGAGTACTTGTGCCACCCTCCGTGCAGGTTCCCCCTCGTCAACAGCAACTTCATAGAGCGGGCTGTTTTCTGCCGTCATCGCCATACTGGTCACGGTGTCAATTCAGGACCTCAGACCGAACGTACAAGACACGTCGGCGTTCTATCTCCAGAATATCTATCAACTTCTCGCCGCCTCCAATACACCTGACGCGGAGATCCCCTTCCCTTTCGCCAACCCACAGGCGTTCTCTCCACCGACGTACGCCATTTGGGTGAACTCTTTGTGGTTCCTGAGCATGGCTCTCAGTCTTTCCAGTGCCCTCTTGGCGACTCTGTTACACCAATGGGCAGGTCGATACATTAGAGTCACCCGGCCATCTCGGTCTAGTCCACATAAACGAGCGCCATTCTTTGCAAATGGCGTCCACACGTTGCACGTACCTTGGATCGTTGAAGCTTTGCCGACCCTACTGCACCTTTCCCTCTTTTTATTCTTATCCTGGCCTCCTTATTTTCCTCTTCAATATCGATCAGACTACCTTCAGCGCCATAGTTGTGTGGGTTGCGTTCTCCGCAAGTACATATGGATGCATCACCTTGATGCCCATTTTCCGCCATGATAGCCCGTACTACGCACCGCTTTCCGCAACAGCTTGGTTCATCTATACGGGCATCTTATATGCCATCTTTAAAATTCTGTGCTTCATCCCAGATAGCCGTGACACGGTCACCCCGGGACGCTTTCGTGACACGAAGAACCGATATCGTCGATGGTTCTTAGGCGGTGTGGAGAAGGCAGCCGAGGACACTGCTTTCAATCGGTCGTCTGAAGTCGATGGCCGCGTTATACAGTGGACGATCGCCTCTATTGATGACGACGACGCTATGGAAAGATTCTTTGCGGCCATCCCTGGGTTCTGCAGATCAAGAGAGGTCCGCGCCCGTCCCCCTTCTCTAATTCAGATCAAGATGCGGCAAACAATGGATGAGTTCTTGGACTACACTTTGACATCCGAGTCAATCTCCGAAACTATCAAGATCAGTCGACTCGCGATCTGTCTCAACGCTGCCAACGAAGCCCTCGGTTCCTTCGTAATCTCGCGGATCCTAGGAAATCTTTTCGACGGGCGATGGCGTGGCGTGCACAAATCCGTTGAGATGGGACACTCACTACTGCACTGGTGCAACAGCGCCGACGAATGGATTGCGCTTACCTCACGGAGCTTAGTTGCCAGTATCATTGCTACACAAGAACGCGACAACCGCTGGGTTGCCCTCGCCAGGGCCCACTTTCGCTTACCAGATCGCGTCCTCCGAGACAACATCCCACATGGCGACAGTGTCTTGCTTCTCATCTTGCTCCACGTCGCTCGCAACTTGTTGGATTCTGTTCTCCCACCTTGGGATTCGAGCATCCTCCGGCTCCTCTCCCAATTTGATATACATAACACTCTTCCTGAACTCCAGTCCAACTTCTGTATGTTGTGGAATGAGATCGTTCGAGAGGCACGGAACAGCCAGCAGAACAGCATTCCCGTCTTTATCCTCAGAGAGATCCGCCATCTTTATACCGCCCTGCACGAAGCCTCCAATTCTCCCTCATCTCCGCACTCTCCTCCCTCTCCCACTGCATACGGCGAAGACAATGCATGGTATTCGTCGTCGTATCCATCTTGCAACGTCACCGGCCATCTCTTGGACCCGACGCCTCATGTTCATAGACAGACCCCTCACACTTCTGCTGCGAGCTTTCCCTTTGCCCCCCAATCCGACATTGCTCTAGTCCGTTTGTCTCCTCCGTCGAGGCGTAGTGCACCCCCGTCTCCGGTGCTAAATCGAGGTATTACCAACCCCTTGGCCGGTGGGCCGTCATCTGGTGATGTGTTTGAATCACGGCGAAGCGCTGTCCCTCTCGATACGTCGCCTCGTGCCGCTTCTCTCGAAAGTCAGGCGTCTCCCGCAGCTTCACTGGACATACGCACTGCCAACTCATCACCATTCAACACTGACATCTCTGCTACCCGGTTCGTTGCTAATCCCACCCCTCGGTCTACCTCTAGAGATGGTGTCCCCTCGCCAAAGAGCAAGGAAACGACCATCGACCTTCCTATCGTATCTGGCTCAACGCCACCGCCTATCCCGATATCTGCCCTCAGCAGCAGCAGCGGGGCTATTCCTGTGAGGCGACCCTCAACTGTAGCATCCACTCCGCCACAGTCTGATGCTGTCCCTCATGCACGGGGATCTTCGCCCACGCCCTCGCTCTCACCTCCAACGGCCGACTTGCACCTGACTTCGCAGATTGCCACTGTTTTGGATACCCACGTTACGACAAGCACTGAGACGTCCAGTGTGCAGCACGATACCCGCGACCCGAGTTCCCTAGTTCCGATGGAGGTCTCCCGCCACCCACACCCATCAGCGTCAGCAGACGACCTCACCTCCCGCACTCCGCGATCATCAGCATGATTTGTCTCGCTGATGGGCCACAACAACACAAGTGGGACATGTGGGCATTTGTGAGTTTTTTTTTCTTCTCGAACCGTCTTCGATGCAGACGTGTAGATCTCTCTCTGAAAGTTGTCGTAGGGATCGTTTTTCTCGCCGCCGGACTGTTCCCGATCCCTTCTAATTTGTGGCATCACCTGGAACCTTCTCGTGTCCGTACGGAGGCCGCTTCCGGTAATTTATTATGGACTATACCGACTGTTGTATTGTAAAGCACATTAATCTTCATCATGATCTAATTCCGCATGGAGCGCGACCGCAACATAGATATATGTTTATTCCCTTTGTATGGAGCTAGGATACCTCACGAAGAGTGTAGCGGGAAAATAAGAATAATCGTTTTGCAAAAGATCCGGGGTGCGAGGCTGCGAGCTCGAAGTTCAGTTGGTAGCCAGTGTCGGCGGTGTGGGATCATCTCAACTTCACATCCACAACCTGGTCAGTGTCAACCTCGTGTTTCCAATGCGGCTTTAACTGCGACCTTCCTTCCTCGCGCTCTCAAAGTCGTACGTCTTGGTCCTTCCATCCTCGTACGCTACCACCACACCATGTTTCCGATGTATCAAGCTGAAGGGCCACCCTCAGATGTTGAGATAGGAAATCGAACATGTATGTTCCTTGCTTCTTTCCCTCACCAACTTCTTATATTCCTCCGTAGTTGGTGGCTACTTGGACCACCTTCAGCCAGACTCGGAACCAAAGCGGCCGTCGCAGGGAGTGTCGGTCCTTGGTGACAGCTCCGGAGCTCTCTTCTCCATGTATTCGAAGATGGCAGAGGGGGAAGATTTTAAGATGGTCGAACGTTGGCAAAGAGACGCTGATGGTATCCTCATCTTCGTGAGTCCTCATGTAGCCTCCATCCCTCTACGCGCTTTAAGTGGTGGATCATAGGCCGGTCTGTTTTCCATCGTGGTCGCTGTATCGGTCGAGGTCTCTATCCAGGACCTCAGGCGAACCGCCCAGGACACTTCCGCGTTCTATCTGGAGATCATCTTTCAGGCTCTCGCAGATCCCAACGCATCCCACTCACCCATACCCTCTACTGCGACCAAGCCTCCCCCATCCTCTCCTCCGAGATACGTCGTCTGGGTGAACTCACTCTGATTTTCGAGCTTGATTATCAGCCTTGCCTGTGCCCTCCTGGCGACATTGTTACATCAAGGGGCACGTCGATACGCTAGAATAACTCAGCCATCCATGTGCAGTCCACACAAACGAGCGCGGATCCGTGCATTCTTTTCCAATGGCATCGAAACGTTGCGCGTTTCATGGGTTGTCGGGTCATTGCCGACCTTGTTGCACCTTTCTCTCTCGCTCTTCTTCGCTGGTCTCCTCATCTTTCTCTTCAATATTAATCACTCAGTCTTCATCGTTGGGGCTGGGTGTGTTGGACTTTTTGCAGCGATATACACATGCATCACGTTGTTCCCTATCTTCAAAACCGACAGCCGGTACTACGCACCGCTTTCTTCAACTGCTTGGTTCGTTTATGCCAGCACACGGTATGCAGTCTTTCAAATTCTCTTCATCATGGCCTATTGCTTTAGTGACGAAACCAGGAAGCACATTGGTGATCTGAGGTATCAGTATAAACAATGGATCTTGGGGGTTGTGGTGAAGGCGGCTGAAGATTCTGCTGGTAATCGGTCATCCGACATCGACCCCCTCGTCCTACGATCGACATTTGATTCTCTGAGCAACGACCATTCTCGAGAACGCTTCTTCGCCGCCATCCCCGGGTTTTTAACATCAAACGTGGTCAAGGATCCCCAGGCTGATCTCCCTTTGCTTTTTCGTTACAAGTTCCAGCAGACATTGGATGACTTCCTAGACCGGACCTTATCTTCCGATTTCGTCACCGAACCCCTCAAAGTCCGTCGGCTCGTCATTTGCTTGAATGCCGCACACGTGGCATGTGGCCCCGCTGCAGTTTCACGAATCCTCGACGACATTTTTGAGGGGCGTGGGCATGAAGTGCTGCAATCTGTCGAAATGGGCCATTGTCTGCAACGCCAGAGTTATATCCATCACGAACCTCTTGCACAGTATTCGCGGAGTATAGTTTCTTGCATTGTTGCGAGCACACAGGAACGCGACGACCGTTGGTTGGCGCTCGCGATGGACCATCTGGGTTTATCGGAGGACACCCTCCGATGTTACCTTTCAAAAGGCGAAAGCGTGCTGCTTGCCAACTTGATTTATACCCTTCGGCTTAACTTATATTCGGATTACCCATCGTCGCATCTCCTTTCATCACTTTGTAGATTTGACATCCAACTCACCCTCCCTGGTCTACAGCACGACTTCTGTAACTTGTGGAACAGGATCGTCCTGGCAGCGCAAAATTACGGGGCTTACAGCGATCTTGTCCCTATCCTCAGACAAATTCACCGCATGTATGTCGCTTTACACCGAGGCACCGACGCTGCCCCGACTGCGCTCTCGACTTCTACCGATCATCACCAAGACACTCTGCGCCAGTTATTTTCGTATCCTCTCTGCACGATTACAGATCATCATCTCGGCATGATCCTTCAAACCCATACGAGCCAAACCCCTACTACCCGACTGTCACTTGGTGAGGCGCCGCCCGAGGCGTCGCAACGCTATAACCTCATCCCTGTGTCGTCTCGCTCGCCTTCTTCTGAAGGTCAACCACTTCCTCCTCATTCTTTGCTGGATGTAGCCAGCACCGGCGGAACACAAGACAATGCTGACATCTCGGCCATCTCATTTCCGGTCAACCCCCAATATGTGTCCCTCCCAATTACCCAGCTCCCTTCATGGGTGCAAGCCCCCTCCACCTACAAACCTGGCTCCTACTCCTTGCTCTTCTTCTCCTTTGAAGACCCAGAGGGGACACAGGCAGGCAGCCTCCTCTGTGCAAAGATGCTCTTCTTGCATGGGCATGTGGTTACATCAAGTGCTGGAAGAACACCCCTCCAAAACACAAAGCCCCCACAAACACTCCTGCCCCAACTTCCAAACCACAGGTCCAAGTGCTGGCCACAGCCCCTGCTCAGCAGAGTGGACCTTCACAGCCATCACACCCCACAGCACTATCTGAGTGACCTGCTATGTCACTCACCCAACAGGTTTTTAAGAGGGATATGACCTTCCAACCAACCTAGAGCACTAAGAGGGCCTCTTAAATGCAATACCTCCAACACTAGCCTCAGTTGTATCACCCAATTCCACACCCAATCATCCCTGGCAACATCCTTCTGATGCTATCTGACTGCCAATATATGCTACAGAGCTACAGAACTATTATATGCTGTACTGGTTTGTTGATTCATTTATAATACATGTTAGCTCAAGTAGAACTGCATTTGTACCACTGCTGTATACAAATGAGGAATTTTTTAAAAATTGTTTCTTGTCTAGCAGTTCTCTCCCCAAATTCTGTCTCACATAATTATAAGGTTCAATAATCAGCACTTAAAAGCTGTCATTTCCATAACTAGTTGGGTACTGGCAACACCTGAAAAGCCTGTGGGATTATGTAGGCTAAGGACATGGCACTAGCTTTAGTATATTGTGCAGCTTCACAAACATTTATTTGATTAGCTTTGCAGGAGAAAGTTGTGGTAGATGTAAAAATGTAGGTATTCTTCATGACAGGTTTTCATTAGTTAGTTGATGTGGTTGCTTCAATATTGTAATCTTGAAACATCTCTGCATGAAATATAAAACTTCTGTCATGAAGAATACAACTAGAATACCTCAGAAAGGTTATCCTGACCTTCATCTGTATTATCAGCTGAGCATGCAAGTCCCCACCAATGATACAAGAAGATGATAGTTTTATGATTATGTAAGTAGGCTTAACACATTGATGTGTTGTTTATTGATTGATTGTGCAAAAGCATGTTTAGGGCCCAATGCACAATGCTGGCCACTGGAAACCAGCAAAAAAGCAGTCAGCAGCACAGAGAGCCCAAATCCAGTCTATTAACATGTCTCAATCCTCTAGTGAGCCCTCTACTGCTTCTGAATTCCAACTGGGTGCACAGAAAGAAAACTATACCCCTGCACCTACATCTGAAGATCAACTACTTGCTTCAGAACTATGTGCAGAGGAAGGACTACAAATGGTGATTCTGCAATGAAGTCAAGATATCCATGAGAGCAAAAAAAGCAAAATGGAGTACTACAGGAGAAACTCAAAACTTCTGAAGTAGATGCCATTCTTGCCAGGGCAACTGCTAACAGCATCTATGTCATAACTAGCACTGAACTTGACCATACTCAGGAAACTCTGGCTAGAACTGAAAAGTCACTTGTGCAGATGTAGGATCATGTTGTGTCTTCTGCAAAAATGTGTAACTGATTATCAATGCAAAGTGCCCATATGCCCACAAAAGTCTGTCATGTCCTCAGCTAGCCACATCAGCTAAAAGAGAAGGGTGTCATTCAAGAAGAGATGTGACATGTTGTCTGTGAGCTTTTGCAATCAGGCATCCTGATGGCAAATGTATCAAATACCTTGGAGGCTGTTGCACAGGGTTTGGGTGTAGAGATCAAGGGTCATGTCAGTGCATGTAGCATAGGGCAGATTGTCCTCAAAGGTGGTGTGGCTGCAAAGTTGCAACTAGTGCATGAGATTGAACACACTGAAAGTGCATCTTTTTCTGTAGCTTGCAAGCCATGTTGTAGGCACAAAGTGCAGCTTGTGAGCTATGTCATAGGCATGAAATTAAAACTTATCAACAAATAATACAATCATTGGTCATCCTCCACAATCAAATATCATAGTGCACCATGTCTCCCAACTCAGGCTGGACCCTACAATCCCTTCAAGAAACTTAAACCTGTGTGCATAGCTCAACAACATATGAAAAAGATGAAGAAAGGAGGACACATGGGAGGTGCATGAGTGTGGGTACAGTAGCAATGAAAAAAATAATGATATTCAGAGCAAGGCACTCAAGACTTTCATACATTTTCAAACAGCATGCAATGCATGATCTGATGATGGTTCTTGAAGGTGGACAAAGCCTAAGTCACCTAAATCAATACCCAGATATTCAGCCAAGCCAGTGTGTTATGGCTTGAATCCATGAAAGTAACTTGTCTCTGATCATACTCCCTGTATGTTCAACATCACCTAAAGCAGTGATCATGCCAATGATGTTGACCTTGGGAAAGAGGCAAAGGCATGATGAGCCTGCTGAGTGGTCTGTTGAAACACTTGGGTGAAGTTGAAGAACTGGCAAGAGCAAACATATTATTGATGTGCTTGTGAGTTGTTCCATCCCCACTAAGTGTGAGACCCAAAGCCAGTGTGTTATGGCTTGAATCCATGAAAGTAACTTGTCTCTGATCATACTCCCTGTATGTTCAACAATTACCTAAAGCAGTGATCATGCCAATGGTGTTGACCTTTGGAGAAGAGGCAAAGGCATGACGAGCCTGCTGAGTGGTCTGTTGAAACACTTGGATGAAGTTGAAGAACTGGCAAGAGCAAACATGTTATTGATGTGCTTGTGAGTTGTTCCATCCCCACTGAGTGTGAGACCCAAAGCCAGTGTGTTATGGCTTGAATCCATTTAAGTAACTTGTCTCTGATCATACTCCCTGTATGTTCAACAATCACCTAAAGCAGTGATCATGCCAATGGTGTTGACCTTTGGGAAAGAGGCAAAGGCATGATGAGCCTGCTGAGTGGTCTGCTGAAACACTTGGATGAAGTTGAAGAACTGGCAAGAGCAAACATGTTATTGATGTGCTTGTGAGTTGTTCCATCCCTACTGAGTGTGAGACCCAAAGCCAGTGTGTTATGGCTTGAATCCATTAAGTAACTTGTCTCTGATCATACTCTCTGTATGTTCAACAATCACCTAAAGCAGTGATCATGCCAATGGTGTTGACCTTTGGGAAAGAGGCAAAGGCATGATGAGCCTGCTGAGTAGTCTGCTGAAACACTTGGGTGAAGTTGAAGAACTGGCAAGAGCAAACATGTTACTATCATTTGGCTAACAGTAATCCATGCAATCAAGGTCTCACACTCAGTGGGGATGGAACAACTCACAGGCACATCAATTATGAAAGCCACCACATTGTGCTTCTAATGCTGTCCTATTCCCCTGAGATCTTGGAACCACTGGCAATTTATCCTGACAACTTCTATGCCACTGCTCCCCCACATGATCCTCTAGTTCAGTTTGCAGGTATTTTTATAGCTTCCAAACCATACAAGCAAGGAGCAGCTGAAGGGATGGGAGAAATTTATACACAAGATCTATTCATTACACAATGCTAGCCCTCTAGGTCTTCAACAATCTGCAGACTTCCCAAATTTTTTCTCCAAGCTCTTGCAATGGGCATTGATCATGCTAATCATGATCAGAATAAACTTAGGGCTCTG
Source organism: Russula earlei (assembly GCA_025769875.1). Taxonomy (NCBI): domain Eukaryota; kingdom Fungi; phylum Basidiomycota; class Agaricomycetes; order Russulales; family Russulaceae; genus Russula; species Russula earlei. The sequence goes on along the minus strand of JAGFNK010000118.1, from coordinate 89,772 downwards.
TTTCAACAGCTAAAGCAGTGGTACAACCATGAAGTTTGAGGTGAACAGGCACTTTGCCTCATTTCACCCCCAGAATTAATTTGGCTCCTCTTCAAACTGAATGAGGAAAAGAATGTTATGGAGAAAAGGAGTACCAAGTGCTGTTGGCAGAGCAGAAGCAGGAAGCAGACTCCTTCATCTGGGCAGGGTGTTGCATGCATAAGGACTTGAATTTGGACAAGGGTGGAAACATGAGGTTGATGTCATTCTGGAAGAGTAATTGCCTTCAGGGGCCAGTGGTGCTCATGAACAAGGACAATGCAGTAGGCAGCAGATGTTGGCAATTCCACAGTTAAGAAACAAGCAGAGGAAGTCTCATCAGCAGGGGCATTTAAAATTTTGGCACTATTAGGTGCTCTTCTCAATTCATAAGGATGACAAAAAGGGACAACAAGACTCAACAATCATTTTCTTCAAGTATGAGCTTGGGCTTACCATTTGCTTCCTGGATACAAGCAATACTTGCTATTAATCCTATTCTGATGGTGCTACAGAAACCATTGTACATCTTCTCATCTACATACAGTTTCCTCCAATTCATTCAAAACAAGAAAGAAAACCACATATGGACAAATATATCTGGGCTAGGCCTACACAATATTCCAACCATCACTATGATGTAAAATGTCTTCATTATGAGTTTCATGTGTGCACATACAATCTTTGTATCTGCAATGAATTTGTACATTCCACTTTGTTATGATTTCATATGATGTCATGTATTGAATCATAAAAAATTACTTATGGTATTTACATCCATGTACAATTACAAAGTTCATAGTGTACTTGTATTTTAGCTACAGCCCTTGCATGGGCCCAATGAATTAAAGTGATTTCTTACTCCCATATCATCCATACCTGGTCTTCTCTCACCACACTGAACTCTGCATACTTGCACTCTATGGCCAAGCAGTAACCCACCCACACATGCAAAAGGTTCATGGCTCTCAACAGGAACACTCTAATCTGTTAGACCTGGGGCCACTTCATGAGAAGGTGAAAGACCTCGGGTACAATTCTCAGCAGAATTTGCTCTGGGAGATGATATTGCAAATGCATCTGGAGCTCAGAGACATTGTGTATGGATGCCCACCACAAATGATCACAATGAAGGGGCACTTAGAACAATGTGTGTAGCCAAATGCAAAGCTCCAAACATTACACTCAAAACTTTCAACACACACAAGATGTTCAAGTACAACAATACACATCAGTTTATGAATGCAGTGCTTACTTGTCCAACAGATCACACATTGTGACAAACTGCACATAAAATCCAATGGGAGAGGTGGGGGAAACAGTGACAGGAGAAACAGGCACAGGCAGATTGTGCACTGGTTGCAGCAAATCTCAAAACAGACCTTGCCAAGGCAGGAGAAAAAGCCAATGCAAGCTGCCAAGTTAGACTCTCTAGACTGTGTCTTTGATATCAATGCCCTTGAGAGGTTAAACATTGAGCAGATGACTTTGCAGCTTGCTTGGCACCAAAGGCTTGATAACAAGGTACCAATGTGTAAGGAGCTTCCATGGAGACTGGAAATTTTGAGAGCACTGACAGAGGCTGTGGCAAGGGATAACATAGGGGCAGATTTGGTAGACAGGACCACTGGTATGGTGACACAATTTTGTTGAGCTGAACAGATCCAGACTGTTCAGGATGACAATGTTGATCTTGCAGATGACAACTAGGATATGGAGAAAGAGTGATTTGTCACATATTTACTTTCAATGGACAAAATCCTCATAATTTCTACTGTATATATGTCATTCCACATAATCTTTAATATATCAGACTATGCAATACAATGCTCAAACCTCTGAATATTCTGAGTTGCCATCCCTAATTGTGAGTTTGGCAGGGATACAAACATTACCAAACAACACACATTTTTGCAGCAGTTGCCAGTACTGAGTACCCATGACTAGTGTGACCCCAATTTGAAAAGAGATAATAAATTTTTATTTTCAAACAAATAAGTTAATATTATTAAACAAAGGCCAATTGCTAGGTATGTTAGTAAGCTGTCCAAATCACAGTACCCAATAGCATGCACAAGGCACTATATACACTATCTAGTGCGGTTATCTAGACAGCTTTGAGTATTGTAGTAGAGTTTGATCAGAGATGGCATGCATCCAAGCTGTCCAATGCCATTGACAGCCATGCTGTGACGGTCTTTAGACAGGTGTTGTCCGCCGTCCATCTAGCTTAAATGGCCACGGGTACGGTATGCAACCCTAGAGAAAGCAGGCTAGATATGAATGTTCACAGTAAATAATGAAATGACGTTATCTAAGGGGTCAGGACATGTGGCAGGCAGACTCGCTCATTCCGAAGGTGACACCGACTGCGCTAAGGTCAACAAGTCCCATTATCGACCGTGTCTCTGATCCCGAGGACACTACCTTATGTACGCGAAAATGCATGGTAAAAATAGATGAATGTCACATAGACCAGATTATATTGGCAGACCCTTAATATCATGTCCTGTCGTTCAACGAGGAGACGATCAGTTCCTCCGCTTGCTTTGACCTCGGACGGATGCGGCATGCAAACGCTTCAGGATATCTTCACGCCCGTCCATTATCAGAATTATGCACGAGAGAATTTAGGCCGATGACTTACGATACTATTCCCGCCGTGTATTCTCCTTTTGGAATCTGAGGGACCCCGTTACTGTCGACGACTGGGGAAATCTCAAAGGCCGCCAGAACAGAGGCGATAGCGATCCACATCGACGAACGAGCCATGAAACGCCCTGGGCATATCCGACGGCCGAACCCAAAGCCAGCTTCGGGTAGCTTTACGTTGGGATCGAGGAAGCGCTCCGGCCGGAATCGACTCGGCTCGGGAAAGACTGACTCATCATGCAGCACGGCCCTAGATTCCACGCTCAGCCAATGGACACTTACGAGAGTGAGAGGCTTGTCTCGAAGTTCGCTTACCAGGCGTTTCCTATTACGATGCTGCCTGCGGGGAGGAAATAGCCCTCATACACGTCGTCCACAACTAGGCGATGGGGAACCGCTGAAGTCCATGAGATCAGGCAAAGTTTCTCTGCGATTGGAAGATGACGCCGATTAATGCGTACCAACTGGGGCAACAGGATGCCACCGCATGACCTCTTTCACGAGCGCCGAGACGTAAGGCAACGACATCTCGTCATCGAAGTCTGGAAGCCGGCCCGTACCCACAACGTTGTCGATCTCCATCTGGGCTCTTCTCTGCGCATCCGAGTGAAGAACCATCGCCAGGAAGAACGTAAGGAGCGCAGCAGCTGTCTATCAGAGACTGAATGTCAGATAAATCACCAGATTCTTGAGCGAAGATGGGCGGACTGACCGTATCCGCTCCCCCTTGTGGGATACGAGGTAAGCAGACGGGATTGATAATAACGACAATCAGACAGACTTACCAATGTACATGGTTGCGGGAACTGCTTTTGAAGTTAGTTCCTCCTCGTGTGATGGCTGCTCACGAAGACTAGTGATCATGGATGCCGCAACGGACGGCACGGCGACACCAGCAGCCTGGTGGCACTGTCAGTATTAAAATAAGGGTGTGAAAAGGGGAGGTGAAACTGAACGAGAGCGTCTTTCACGGTCTGATATGGCTTGTTAATCATGTCGTCTACTCGAGGGGCCAACTTTGCAGCCTCTTTTTTGAAGCCGGCACCAGGGAACCACCAAGGAAGGTACATGTCTGTGTGATCTTTCTCATGAGAGTGGTTTCGATGATGTCACTGGCAACCCACAGAAAGGTAGCATGTCGAATGTCCAACCCGATATGGACGCCGATTCTATCGCGTGGAGCGCGTTCTCTGCCAAAGAGACGTATGGATCGTCGTGTGGGGTAATGTCAATGCCGTAAGCGATGCCCATGATTACTTGCCCAGTCATACTACAAGCTGGGGTGAATCGCTGATCAACATTCTGATAGAAAACGTGGTAGCTGACAATCGTAGATGATGGTCATAATGTTCAGGGGTTCGAAGTAGATTCTCGAGAAGTTTCCGTGCAGCTTTCAGCTCTCGAGGTCGATATTGTTGAGTCGCATTAGGATGGAAATGTTCATGGAATACTTTTCGCCAGGTTCGCCACCTCGGACCGTATGGAACGAATGCGATGTTCCAACTCATACGTATTCTAAGTTGAAGCCCGTTTCTGTTCAGTCGACGTAGCCACGGAGCCTCAAACACTCACAGTTTGGTCAGGGAGGGCAGTGGGGGCCTTGCAAGACGTGTCTCGTCAGCATGGGCTTAGATGGGAGGCGCGTTCCGTACCTATCAGAATATATCGAAGATCGCTTCTCAAAAAGTTCATGCACGGCCTTTGCGGAGTTCAAGACGATGACATGTTTTCCGAGGAAATTAGCGTGCACTATATCAGAATCTATCATCTCTAGGATGTAATCGACACCGCGGATTAAGTCGGAGAAGCACTTGCCATACATTTTCCCCCACTGCAAGTACGTCAACCACGGGTTCTTGTTGGGCATATCCAGTGCATTTCCGAGAATAGGTAGACCCTTGGGACCTGGAGGGAAAGGAAGAGCAGGTCGCCTCCGACGAAACATGTGAAGGAATGCTATGATGCAAAATGAGACGACAATCGTCCATGGACGGGAATGACTGAAGAATTCCATGGTCGGCAAAGTCGGTATTTGCATGCTGGTTAATAGCTCTCAGGGAATGAGGCGAGACTGGCGTGAAATGATGGAGTTGCATCTCCTGGAGCCAGCTTTATAGATCCCCCGTCAGGAGGTCGCGTGAGGGGTTGATCGTATCCAGGGAGTGCAACAAAACGCAGTATGGAGCACCGTGTGAGATAGACGTCCAAAAACGATGTCCCGCCGGAGACCCGCCGACGAGAGGGACGAAATGGAGGTAACGAGTGGGTTTATTTCAGAGAATGACACCAAATACTCGGAACTACCCAGAAAGTGAAAGAAAGGTCAAGCAAGGGAAGGGGTAGATAAGCGGCGGATCGGCCACGTTCCAACGAAAAATGCACTCGCTGGGGTAAGGAATCGATCCGTGGCGTTGTTGAGGAGGTATGAAAATAACACCCGGCTCCGAGGATATGGCATGAACATTCGTCATTTGGGAACTGTGTCCATGGTCAACTGTCAGTAATCGGCAAAAATTCGCGAAACAAAAAAGGGCGGAGTTGCTCCATGTCTTAACTTCGCCGTTCATTAAAAAAAAAATGACTCAGTTGACGCGGGCGGGAGAGAATGAAGCGACTGTTGGCCGCACTAAATGCTGCCATTACCAAAACGTTTTGAAACTGTGAGGAGTTGGCGCTCTGTGAGAAAGATTGCACCGAGAAATGCGTCAGAGCATCACAACGGCGACGGCGAGCGCTTCGGATAATCCCGTATGTGGTGCCGCCTCTGAGCTGCGTGTGCGAGACGGTAGTGCACCGCCGTGTCTCAGCCTCAATCAGCGCAATTGAAAAATTGCCGATGTGACCGCGAATGTCGTACAGTGGTAGGGACTTGAGCGGACACAGCGACCCCCATCCTGCAGCAGTTCATCGCAAGCTGTACGGAAAGGTACGCGATGGTTAATCAGATCTTATGCCCCGTTTATCGGGACAGGCGGATATTACGTCGGGGTAGGGATTAATGCCCAGTATTGGGTGGCCCGTGAAGTCCGATCGGCGCTACGGTATATGACCCATTATCACCCATCAGTGTCGTGGCCTTGCGCGGCGATGCGATGCTCCGTGACGACTGTCAATGGTCTTGACTCGATATCGCACAGGTTGACAGACATGCCGTGTGATACTGGGGGGGTGGATGGCTACGATTGAATTTCACGAACGCATTCTTTCTTGTGCATTCGTTATCGAGGATGACACCTGTCCCGGTGATTAGACGTAACACTGCAAAAGATGGAGGTGATACTTCCCGATAGTGCATACTTTGCGCACTGGGCCACAGGGAGGGCAGCATCTGTCAAGTTTGAGATTTGGAGCCTTTGGCCGATATACGACGAGGATGGTTGCTGAATCGACGATGACGCCGAAGTGGTTCGATCTCTCAAGGCCCCACGACGGCAGGTGATCAACTGTAGACACACGCGTGCGCATGGTGCCCATGATCTAAGCTGAGAATGTTTCATTGCGGGGCGACTCCTCTGGCGACGCGAGATATACGTGGTAAGACATTTAACGCTTGTGTGTGTCCCTGCAAATGAGTCCCAAACCCTCCCATCGTGCACAAAGCAGATGCTCCTCCACTTAGCTGAAGTGCCACAGATCCCCCTACATTGCAACCTCGCAACCCCTCTGCCGAGCATGTCCGAAAGGGATTCTGCGGGATCGCTACGCGTCGGGTAGCAGCACGCAAAAGTCGTTTGGAACGTTTCAGTGTTCGTGTGGGTGTTTGAATCACTAGCGTCAACGCCACCCTGCATATTGATATCGTAACACTCAAATACGGGTTAACGTTGTCGTAACGAACCCCATTCGTCTCACTAGACCTTATAATATAGGCCCGGCCTTGATGTGTAAAGTTGGGTTGGGCTCCTGCGTTCGAGAAACCAGGAACTGGGACCACCTTCACATGTTTCACGTTCTTTTTCGACATTGATGCAGCGCAGGACGTGTGCGTATCTGGTAGGAGCAAGAGCAGTGAGCCCAGTTGGGCCTCGCCCTGCAGGGTCGGTCTTATTCCCAAGCTCGAAACTCGAAACAATCTCTTCCCCTTTTAACAGGCGGTGTTCTTAGCCCGGTCTCACAACGTTATGTTGCAAAGGTGCCCCTCAGACGCTTCACCTCGCTTGTCAACCATGACGAGCGAGTGCGTACCGCATGCCCAACGCCACCGGCTACATGGGTTTGTATATCTCCTCTTGGACGCAAATCAGCCATCATCGACCCATGAATTTCAGACCTCGCCCGGTTTTGTAACGGGCAGCCCTGATCGAAAGGTCTCGCACAGAAAACGGGTTCCTGACACTTCGCTCGGTGCCATTGGAATTTGGAATCACCTTTTTCTGAGACCCTCACCTCGTCCAACTATCCTCACGTTGGCCACATTTCCAATCACGACCAACGATAATGGATTCAGGCTGTTCCTTCGTGAGGTGACGTCTGATTTCTCAGCGATGTCGCACCTCCCATGGCGGGGGGAGCCAAGCTTCTTACGAAGCACGGGCTTGGAGAAGCAAAGCCTTGTCATCTTTCTGATCGCAGGGCACATCGGTGTGCATGAACAGTGCTTTTCTAGGCTCATCCGTCGACGGCCCGGTGCCGGCACTCGCTCGCAAGACCCCACTCCCGTCCCCGATATTTCGGATGCGCATATGTGTTATGCAACTCTGTGATGGCAGGCGCTACCTCTTATGCTCTTATCCGCATCGATGGCTAGCTTTGTACTTCACATGGTTTCCTCTTCGTCCTATTTGAGTTCGTTCTCCTAAAGAGCATCGATGAGGGCACGCCAAAATATGAGCCTTTTGCAAGCGGCGTCTCAGGCAACCAGCCTCACCGACCGAGGTAATTGTCAAAATAGCTGCCCTGTTCAAGGTTTGTTTAGATCTCTCTTCATTGACTTCGCATCACAGTCATCTCGTCTCTATGTGATCGTCTCTGATTCTCTGTTGCTCCAGTACCACATCCGCCTCGCCGCATCTGGCATGCGTGACGGACCGCCAAGTGAGATCAGCACGACGGAACGCATAAGAGCCCTAGAGGTTTACAACAGGGCTTGGCGGGAACTAGCGTGGTCGGCGTACGACAAGATTGATATCCCCGCGTCCGGGACCCCGCAGTTCTCGGACGGGATCGCGGTGTCCCCTGACAAGAGAGCCCTCGCGGTACACCGACTCTCCTCGAAGCTGCGCGGGGTGGAGTTCGACTTTGCGATTGCCTACTTTACGCTCGCGCTTCTCCGGTCCATGCCACGCCGAGTCCTTCGCGATGGTACAGTCTATCTGTCCGTGCTTTCCCCTCTTGCCGCCGGGCTGACATATAGCGCGACTTTTTCCCACTCGAGGTGCGAACCGCGGATCCTCCTCAGGACGCTCTCGAATGGCCAGCCGCACCCGCTCGTCGATATAGGCCCCCGCGACCGTCGAGCTGCAAGACGGGAGGGTGCAACCTACCATGGACAGCGACACGACGGACATATGTCGCGACTACCTCGGCGCGGTGGCCCCCGTCCAAGACGGCGCGTGTCCCGTCGACCGGCTCGTGATCTGGAACTGGAAGGCGGGGCTGCAAGAGCGGTGCATGCAGATGGACACCGGCATCGGCCAGAGGCGCTTCCTCGACGAAGTGCACATCGCCTTCCCGAAGACCGGCTCGGCCCTGGCCACTCGCCGCGCGCGACGCAGACGCCTGCACGTGTGCCGCTTTAGGGCACGCGCGCGCCGAGCGTGTCTTTGCGCTCCCCGACTCGCGATGGGCCCAAGGACCCTCCACGGGCACACGACTGCTCTCCCAACCCACCAGAACGACGGCGCGCGGCGGCCAACCATGACCGATGCCACCAATCCCCTCCACCAGCCCGCTATTTCATCCGGGCGCCGAAGCACCGTCTGCTGACGGTGGAACCGTGGGCTTACGACACGTCAGGGGTGGGAAGTCTCTGACCCACACCCTCCCACTGACGTCCCGTCCCTCCTTCACACCCCACCACAACGGTCACCACAGCCACGCCACCACGAAGCCGAACGACCCTCCTCCGATCCAGACAAGAAGAGCGATGACGATGACGACGACGACGACCCCGGGAGAAGACGTGGAGCGCGTGGAACAGCCGCCCCAATGATCGCACAGTCGGCACCACTCGACCGTCCGCGTGACCTGGCACCGTTTTTGGGCCCCCTCTCTCGCACGAGATGCGCGTGCGCGTGACCCCGTGGGACGGTGGAGTGCGGCTGTATTGGCGAGGGAGACATCCGCGGGATTCGGAGCTTCGTGCGGATAACGACGCCGCCGACGCCGCGGCCCAAGACGGTTTCGGTGTATGACCTCTACACTCTGGGCGAGTGGCCCAGGCGCTCCGCTATGTCAGTGGCGGTGGCGGTGGCGATGTCGGCTCCTGCCTCGCTGGGCAGCAAGCGTACCTTCTTTGCGAGGCCGGCCTCGCTTCTCCCGGAGATCCAAGCGGCCGACCCGGTAGGACTCAAAATTTGTCATGTGTGAAGATGCGCCAGGTCGTTTCGAGGTGTGTCTTGAATTTTTTTTTTTCATTTGATTTGTTTCGTAACACCAACTGACGCCAATGTCTCAGCTCATGGAGCGACAAGTGAACCCGACTACACGTGCTCTCTTTCTAGTAGTCGCTACCTGCCCGTTCCGCACGGCAATCACAGAATTGACGACTAAGAGAATGATCATATGTACGACAAGCGTTAATGTACAAAGGCAGCCCGTCGGCCCTTAGTCTCGTTGGGACCGTTAACGTCCTTGATCAATAACACACAGATTCCCGATACCACGAAGACAACAATGCTTGCATACACGGGGAATGATGGGTCGATCATGAGTAGGGCTCCCCCTGACATGGGTGCAATCATCCCGCCTCTGTCAGTTGAGAACGTCAAATTTCAACATCGGGCATCGAGATGGGAGCGACGCACACCCGAGAGAGCGCAGTTGCTGCACCGCAGGCCGTTCCTCGGACTGACGACGATATAAATCACCAGCGCTGTGAACGAAAGTTTATTTATGCATACCTTTAGTGGCGAAAATCTCAGGCGTCCAGCTTGACACGACAGAAGGGAGACAAGCTTCAAATGTTGTAAACGGCTGACAAGCTTTAGACGTACCCATATAGCACAGCCCACATGACCTGTAACGACGTGTCGAATCAGGATCGGGAGCTGACATGAAAGATCAAATGACACTGACGGAAGAGCTTAAGCTAATCCCAACGGTGCTTGCGGTGACAGCAGCCGGATTTTGCACGAGCACAAATACGAGACAAAGTAGTGCCGTCAAGAACGTACTGCCCGCAAGGGACAATCTCCTTCCAAGTCTCGGCCACTCAATCAACCACGCGCCCAACTTTGCAGACTCATCAACCAACAGCAATAATGAGGGCTGCCCAAGAGCAAAAACGCACCACAGCACCCGGACAGCCTCCAATCGTGAAAATGACCACATCCCAGAGGACCCTCTCGAGCGATCCCGTCTCTGAAGCGCTCATGACGTGGCGCGTTTCGAGCAGCTTAGGCAGATACACGTTGAACATTGTGTATGCAAGCGACATCCCGCACCACGCGGCCCATACGAGCAAAGTCGTGCGCCGCCACTCGGGCTCAAGGACCAACTTGAAGCGGCCAAACCAGGCACGCATCGGTCGTCTGATTCCCCCTGGGAGTGCCCAGTATGCGTGATCAGCGGCCTCGTAAAAGGTGGAGCGGACCGAGGAAAAAGTGTCCCCGCGTGGTCTCCCGGCACTGCGTCCAGGCGACCGCCGCGAGCGTGCAGGCGCAACGTCGATATCCTCGGCAGCGTCCTGTTCAGGTTTGGGTTGTGAAACGCTTTGAAAAGAGCTTCGCCGTGCCGCCGAGTATGGGGTCGAGTGATGTTCAGCTGCAGAAACGACGGCGTATGCAGCGAGGGGTGGACCAGACCCGCCAGTAGCGGAGTAGTCTTTAACAAGCAGTGTCCTCTCTGAGCCTTCGGGCGGTGTTGAGCTGAGTGGAGTACCCGCAGGGACCTGGTCTGAATGGCATTCGCCGTCAGTTGGGGAGCTGGAAATCTGGGCATCTGCATCGAACACCAGTGACGATGGCAGGCCATCCTCTGTACGAATGGCCGAGTTGGGCAGATGGGAAGGTGGGACACGGATGCGGTCTTCCACATCCTCGAGGTCAAGTTCAAGCTCGTCACCGTTAAATTTAGAAATCATCTGGAGCGACTCGAGAGCATCTTGTGGGCGGCCAGCATGAACCAAATAACGTGGTGACTCGTGGAGTCGGAAGAACACCATACGTGCGAGGAACATAAGGAAGGTCTTGTGGATATCGGTAAGTGGAGGGGACTACAGCTCGATGCGAGTGAAAGGACATACGATGAGACCCAGAGCAGTGAGCTCGTATTTCCATCCGAGGTTTTTATTTAAATCACAAGGTGCAGGTGAAGGGTCACAAGAATTCTTGGGTATGAGTATTATGGCTACAATGGCGGCGAGCACGGCGCCGAAGGAGAAGAATACAGAGAGAGCGGTGACAAGATACTCTTTACCACGAGGCATATGCTCTAGGAGAAGCGTACCATCTGTGGGCAGTGAACCCTTCCAGGCCAGGCATAAAGATGGGGTGTGAAGACAGATTTGGAAACACGACTTACCCCAACAGCGGTACCAAGGAAAAATAGACAAACGCAGAGCATGGGAAAGGTTGTGGCAAGTGAACTGGACATGCCGAAGAGAGACGTGAAGAATAAGGTTGCGTTGAACGCCGTGCTACGACCGACGAGATCGGAGCCTGTGGGAGAGGAGTTCTTGCAGCTTGCAGGGTTGAGCACATATACAGTAAGACGTACAAGTTCCCCACCCCACGGCACCAAACATCATGCCGGCAAACATTGTCGAGGACAGGAGGCCTATCCTGTTATCAGGTACTAAACGAAGAGTAAGTCTTATCGACGGGCGGACGGTCGATCTGAAGCATGGTCAAGACCTACGAGAAAAATGCCGTTGTATGCGGGGAAGTATAATGGATATAGCTTGCAACCACATCTACCATCGCGCTGGAGAGGAGACCAGGAAAGTTGTGTAAATCGAGCTCACGTTGTCGGCCATCCAGCCTTGAGGAGTACGCAAAGCTCGGTGATTACTCGGAAGACGACAAGGGTATTCCTACACACCGAAACCACACAGGAAGAGGAGGGCCCATTGATAGTTGCCTAAGAGAGGGAGGGAGAGCCACGTCAACACATCGATTCGAGAAAAGGAAAGGAAAATCGCACCCATGCCAATTTGATCTATCGTTCTATCGAGGGGGGTACGAGAATCCACCGTCTCGTTCATTTCGGGATCGTCGAGATCACCGCCAGGGTCGTGTGTGCTCAGCCTCGCGTAGGTCATGGCTGAGGGCTGCCAGTATCCAGAAGCGCGGGGGGATACAGCCGCCATAAGAGGGTGGATGGGGATTTATATGCGGGATTGGCGTTTAGACGCCGTGGCGATAGACGTGCATGCAAGGATGCGAACACGACGGAACGAGGCCTGGCCACTCGACATCATCATGCCATTCCATACTATATTATAAGTAGATCTGTCCCACACCTTCATCTCTTCCCCCTTGGCAAGCCCTTGCGGCTACGGCGTGTATAACATGCGTACAGAGGTGGTCACATATATACTATATTGTGCTCAGATGTGTATGGTAAGAATTCAGGCCGCCGCAAGGCATCCCGGGTGGCAGTAGTGTGGTGGTCTGGTATGGGTAGGGGTATGTGCCCTGTTGTTGTGGATCCCATCTCTCCCTCAGTTTAGCACATGCTCCCATTTCTTCTAGAGTGTGTCTTGAACTCTCTTTGGGTGACTGGGAGATATTTTGTAGGTGGCTGCCTGAAGTAAGGTGTCATTCCACCCTCTCATGCTGTCCCTCATCCCTAGGACAAACCCTGAAAAATGCCCCCCCCCCAGCTCAAAGTCGTATGAATGTGTCTCCGCTCACTCAGCACTCCAGATATGTTTGACCAGCCTGGGGACAATTCTTACCAACCTAACTAAGGTGACCACCAAGGTTAGGAAGTGCAAGTAGACACTCTGGGACCATGTCAGTATGCCCTGTAATAAAAAATAAAAAAAATACAGCAGCCATGGCCCTCGCTTGCGGCCTGTCCCTCGGCCCTGTGCAGCGATAGCTGCGCACCCGAATCCGCTAGTCCGTTTACTTAACCGCTCCGCATATATAAAATGATGGCCAACCTGACACGATGCACAATTTCTTCCTTCCCTCATCAACCCGTCACTTTCTTGCACCAGTTTTTTTCCATTTCCAAAACATCTGACCGCTCAGCGAAATGGAGGCCCAGCCCAAACCCACCGCTTCCCAACCTCAGAAGTCCATTCAGATGGGTACGTTCTTCAGGGCTCGCAAATGCGTGGGGAGACGAGGGCGTCCCTGAGCTGTATGATAGATGCTGTGAACCCCGTCGCTTCAGGTAGCAACCAGCACGCCGAGCACAAGGCACGTCGTCTTCGGGGAGGAGGAGCTGCTCGCGTACGTGACGTCCCATTCGCCATTTGCATCCCTCCCCCGTTTTCCCCCACTGTGTCTCTGCCCCCCACTCACGTCCCCCAATTTCCCACGTGCGTGATGTTGTTGACTGGGCCCCGTTCTTCCAACAGGACTGCTTCATTGGCTTGGTGGAATGCTTCATTTGCTTCGGCACGTATCTTCCGTCCCCGTTCTCCATAGAATGTTACGCTAAACCGGGTCCGCATCTTCTCTACAGAATGTTGCAAGGTCCGTTTCTCATTCATGGCCGCTGCTTTTCCCCGATTGTCCGTTCCTTTTTCGATTATTATTATTTTTTTTTTTCAAATTCTGCCTTCACGTGGCGAGCATAATAACTGAATGGCGAACGCACGTTCCACCCCTGTAGGGCTGCTGCGAGTGCTGCGCTGATATCGTCTGTAAGTCCATCATTCTACCTCGGTCGTCAAGTCGGTATTCATGTCTATGTGTTACAGGCTGCCCATGCGAGATGTGTTGCTGAGCGTGTGGGAGCATCCGATGGAGTGAAAGGTACACTGATTGAATTGAAAGACATTTATTAGTTTGTTTGTCTCGTGATGTGTGTGCCAAGCGTCACGCGTTAAGACTCTGCGCATGTATGGTACTAGTACTGGGCTCTATCTCTACTCGCGATATCCGTGGGACGCATAGAACGCGGTGTACAAACCGCCAACGTGAGTGGAGCTGCGCATGCGGTCTTTACGTCACTGTGGAGCGTGGTGAAGAGAGTGGCGTCATTGCCGTGGAGAAGGCGTCTCCGATGAACAGGTCTAGTAGCGTTGTACGGCGTACGCCATGTACGGTCTCGTCCGGTCGACTTCGAGATGACAATATGCAATCGAGCGGAAACGAACGACTTTCCTTCTCCGCATCCCGTGGTCTAATCAGCCTGACTTTCAAAAACAACACAAGGCACCCGTCGGAAGATATGAAAGAGTGACATGTCTCCCATTGTATCATTATGATGGCGCACTACGGCACGGCGGCATGCGGCCCTAAAGACAGCATTCACACGTACCCCACTTATCGTCAGTCCTGTTCAGAACGAGAACGCATTGGCCTGTTGGTGAAAGAAAGTATAAGAACGCGTTAAAATACGTAGATTGTCAGTACGAACAGCTGTCGTCATAATGCCGGTATCGGTAGCAGTTGCATACATAGGAAAAGAGAGATTAGGGTACATGGGACGTTGACCTCGGACCGCGACGTCGCGGTACCATGCGGGACGAAGCTGCGGGGACGTCAGCTGGTGACGGCGGAGGCTTGTCCCATTCCTCCAGCAATTCCCGACCGATGTTTGGTTCAAGCTCTGTACCGTCACGCGACACCTTGACCTCGCGACCATGATTCCATGGATTCCGTAAGTGCCGCGTGCGAAAAAATGGCAGGCGTTCTGTACGGATCCAGTCGACATGGAATGATCGACCCCGTCCCTGCTCCAATATATCTTCTAGCGCGTCGTTCTCTTTGGTTGACTCCTCGGCAGAGGGTTTCAGGGCAGAGTCCGGAGCACTCCCACGAACCTCCGAGCACTCCCTGGAGGGTCCAGAAATGACTGGTTGAACCGACTGGCGAATGTTTCTGCCCAGAGTTTCTCTTATAGCGCTGAGGGGTGCGTCGGTGTTGAGTTCGAATGATTGCGACTTTAGGGGAACGCTTGCAAGGGGCGGGCCTATACTTGTATGTTGCACCGAGGGAGTGAGCCCGTGTGATTCACGGAGTTCGGCTGGTGCAGAGGACACATGGGGTTTCACAAACGACACCCCTTCATGTGAATCAGAGATGGATCTGGGCGACTGTTCAACAGTTCGATGTTCCTCAGGAGGGAAATCATAGTCCTTCTCAACGGTTTCCCGAGGCGAAACGGGTATGTCTCCCTTTGCGTCGCTAACAGCGAAACACCAGGCGAATGAAGTAGGGGTTTCCGGACGAGATCCCCAACGCTCCCGCTTGTCATCCTGAAATATTGGGCCTGTCATCCTGCGCCACGGTCAGACCAAAGGACAACCAAGACGAGAGGATTATGAACCGTGCGTATCCGTAGAACTCCCCGCTTTTGTTGGCGCTAAAAATAAGAAACACGTCTTTGCTAGTGCGATACGCCTGATCTAGAAGTTCCTCGTTGTGTTGCTGTGTTGCCCAGACATTCCTCTGAACGCTTAGATCTAGATCATACTATCAAAACATCAATATTGAAAGAATCAAAATGAACGCAAGTAACAGGAAGTACCTGAGTCCGTGATTTCAGAATAAAGTATCGTTGAGGGAGGTAGCGTGACAAAATGCTCGAATCTGTACTGGCGAGAGAATCGGAGAGGATCGAGCACGGACTAACAGACCTCCCTCGGTCATCTGAAGGTGACGAGGGTGACGATGACTTCACTATGGCTTCGGGCAGCCCCGATGAGTGGGGCCTTTCGCGCCTAACCCTTGCTCTCTGTTCCTTGATCCATTTAACATGCATGCCACTGCCACGTTGGGCGCCGACGCCGGCATTCAGATCGTCCGTCCTTTGTCGTACGCGGCATACAAGGCGCGGGCACCGTGAATCATCTGGGCGAATAGGCTGGCCATGGAAACGCGCTATCGCTGCTCTCAACTGAGCTTCGGACTCGAAGTTGACGAAGGCGCAATTTGAACGCGCTATTAAGAAAACGGAGAACACGCCCCCGTCGACGTCTTGCAACTTCGTCGACTGCTCTGATGGACTTGAAGACTCCGAAGGCGACGGCTGATTGAAGAAATCGAGCAGCTCATGAGGTGTCGCATCAGAAGGCACATTTCCGGCCCACATCACCCAGTCTGACCTTTGAGCAGGTGACTTTGGATGGTAAGAGCGGCGTTCTTGGTGCGAAGCATGTGTACTCTCACTTGACGGCGGATTTTCGCCAGTCTGGGTCTTGGCCTGGGAGGTTGAAGTTGACGGTGTGGTTTCCGTTCTTGGGTCACTTGGGCCTCCGAAATGGCTCTGGGATCGAGGTTTCCCAGTTGGCGAGGGATTTGAAGGCGGTGTTGCGATCCTCACTTGAGCAGCTCGTTCATCCTCGTGCCGAGGAACGATCGAAGGACGATTGAACGGAGACAGGGACGTTACTCCTGGTGGAAAGTACCACGATACCGCCTGATTTTCATGTTTAGAAGGGCTGCTATAGGAATGAGCATAGTGCGGGGGAGGATAGTGCGGCCCATAAATGGAGAGCGGGGGCACAAAAGAAGTGGGAGGGTAAACAAATGGTGGTGATGTTGCATACCCCACGGGCGAATAAGTGTCAACTGAAGGATACAACGTGGGACCCTGTGCCTCACCCGGAGAAGCACTTGATACCCGCGGAGTGGTCAACGGTAGTAAATGAGAAGGGGATGGGCTAACGGGGACATGCGGGAAAATGGGTAATGTGGATCTAGTAACATATGTCTGAAGGGGTGATGGGGCGGGATCGTTAGAAGAATCCTGATATGGATAGACGGCTGGGTGTTGATGAGGCATAGACATTATCAAGGGAGAGCCATATGCCAGGTGCGGCACACTTGCGTCTCCTCCAGGCATTCCTGGATGGCGAGGAAGGACAAACGGGGGTGATGAGTTGACCATGTGTAGTGGAGGACGAGAGTGGAATAACGGATATGAGCTACCATGGCTCACACGATGCCTCGACAGTGGCGGAGGGAAAGACGAGTAGGGTGGGGAAGGAACAGTGAAAGCAGATGGGAAACTAGAGTGAGACCCTGGAACATTTTGATGTGACGCAGGATAGGGACTTTGCGATGTCGCTGATTGCTGAGGTAGCGACTGAGCCTGATTTGTATACTGCGGGGTATGTTGTGAGGATATCGGCGGCACGTTGAGTTCTGGTGGTAGCGTGTGGTCCATGTCGAAATTCAGGGTGACCAAAGACATCGCGGCACATATAGTTTTCTGATCGTGGGCGGGTCCGGACGCCTAGGAAAGTTCTGGAACAGAAAGTCAAGGTCTAATCAAAACGACGGTATACGGCATGAAACACGGCTTCGAATATGTCAAGTGTGTGAAGAGCGCAAGGAGATTAGACAGCAAAATACTGTACCTAAATCAGCTGGTGAGGTATACTTGTACGTGGAATGGCCGTCTTTGATATACAGAAAATGAGCATGGCAATTTAAAACGAAAACCAAAGAGAGGAAGAAAGAGCGGACACGTCAGCAGTACAGGCCAGACCCGACCCGACGCAGATCCGCTAAACGGTCAAATACGTAGGCCTTAGCAAAACACAGGCGTGGTCGTCTCCTGTGTTGGAGAACTTGACCGTGAAGAAGGGACACGATATTCGAACTCAACCGGCCATTGCCGGAAGAAGTAGCAAGAACACATACGCTTACCAGAACCCCTGCTTGTAGGTAGTGTCGTCGTAGACACCCGTGTTTTTCATGAAGAGCGGTTATATATAACTCTTCATCTTGTTATCAGTTTGGAGTCTAGCAAGTTCAAGGGTGCTTCAGCGATGCATGCTACACTTCAGGCGTGTTGGAGTTGGGGAATGATGAATTTAATCGAGCTTGAGTTTAAGCTGTGTCAGAAGAGGGGAGGATGTCGTTGGTATGAGCGTATGATTTTGAGTTGTTGCTCCAGCGGGGAAGTAAAAAAGGATGGAGGAGAGGGAGGGATAAGGAGGAGCCGCCTGTTCGGGTAACCGGTCCGGCTCCACAGTGGTGTCCCCGTACCTGAGGAGCCAAGCAGTAATAGGTAGTAGCGGGTCATTTCAGAGGATCGATGACGCTCACATTGTATGTTGCAAAGGC
Source organism: Russula earlei (assembly GCA_025769875.1). Classification (NCBI taxonomy): domain Eukaryota; kingdom Fungi; phylum Basidiomycota; class Agaricomycetes; order Russulales; family Russulaceae; genus Russula; species Russula earlei. The sequence goes on along the minus strand of JAGFNK010000118.1, from coordinate 71,743 downwards.
TGAGCTGACGACGTTCAACGTCATCTCCACCCCTTTTTCGATCTCCGCCGCGTCTTCTCATCAGAATCAGAAAGTCCTCTAATTTGCGTCGCTGGTTTATTATGTACCGTACCCTTGTCGTACACAAAGTGTCAAACGGGAGGTTTGTTGATTCCCATCGACATCTTGTAATAGACAATTGACGAATCTTCCGCGCAAATGGCCAAAAACACCTCGCCTGGATTGTCCAAGTCACTGAACGTGGACTTGAGCCTTGAGGTTATTTTAGTGGCACTGAAACACCCCAAGGACTTCAAGTTATTTACCAATCCATAGTAATCGTTTCCGTCAACAGACACGGAACTACGATGGTGGGCGTATTTTGCTAGGATTCAGCCCCGTCAATCGGACCGGTGACAGGTTTTGAAAATCCTCACATTCTCGGGTCGACGGCCACGAAAACCGCATCTCCCACATTGGGGTAGATCCACGACTTCCATCTCACTCCACTGCTGTGCTGCGAAGGAACATGGATCAGCTGACACCACCGGACCATCTTGGTAGCTGATCAAATAGCACCTAGAAGAAGGTCATTGTACGTCTGGAAAGTCGCGCCCGCTACGTGCGGGTAACGTTCGATAACTGCAGAAAGCAGGGCATACTTGGCAAGCTAAGCCAAAGACAATGTGTGACAGACAATGGCTCACTGTGGGATGGGACACTGTTGTCCCTCTTTGCGGCATGGTGTTCATCGTGAGAGGAAAAGCTGCTGTGGAATTACATAATTCAAATCTGCCCGAGTCCGAGCCCATTATGACGTACGGTGGCTGGCCTCTGTATGCTTACCCTTCAAACACTCCATTCATTTTTATTCTTCGCGCCATGCCTCTAACAGCAATACGACGTACCCACTTGCCAGTTGGAACGGGGGAGGATATAGCAGTGTAAACGGCGTAAGGTTTGTGCCATTATCTCCGGCATTGGCCTCAGCGACACCCAATGCAAAGGCGTTCAGATTATCTGGTCTCCAGCCATCTGACGTCCGCCCCAGACGACCGTGATCTTCAGACAGACGTCCACAATTCGATTGGGTGTGCAATGAGGTAGAGTTCGTGTCGTCTCTGGTATCTATGTCAGCACCGTGTTCAAGGATGTGTTTGATACTAGTATCCAGAATTTGATGCCACGCTCAGCGCCTTCGAGCTCTAGCGTTGAACGTTGGATCGATCGATCACCCTGGGAGGAGCTTGGCGACATCCAGGCCAGGCAGCCATCACTTGAGGACAACTATAAGTTCAAGTCGGCTATGGCATTGACATCGGCCTCGTGCTCTAAGAGGTGCTTGTCGACCTCCACGTATCCATCTCTCGATACGCAGTGCAACGGCGTCCAGGTCGTCTTCCCTGTATAAATGACAGTAGCCCCGTGTTCTACAATGTCTAGACGTCAACCGATCAGTGCCCGGTATAACGGCGTCGCAGAGGAGGCGATCGTTCTGTTCCTCTCGACTCGCCTCAAACGCGAGGCATTCCACATAGATATGGGAAAGCAAGGTCCCGCCAGATTCAGATCACCCTGGACCAACATTGAATAACATTGAGAAGGTCTTAGTCCGTGCATAAAACATCTGTGCATCGCAATCAAGGCGCGAGACCTGTCGTCGGTCGGCCGGTTCAAAGGCAAGGGGCCCTGTCGTGGTTTGCGCGCCTGGAGGATGTGATGCCATCGAGGATAGAGCTCTTCTAAAAGCGAACAATCGTACTCGCCTGCAAGTATAAGACTTTGATTTGGTTGTCACGAACGCTGTATGGAGATCGAATGATGAGAGCACCGGCCACAAAAAACAACACCTGCAAAGCGGCCATGATTATACAGGGGAGGCGGATCTGAAAATCTAACTAAAACATGCGAGGCCCCCTCAAAAGAACGTAGTACCCGAAACGCTAATATCGTATCCTCTTCGTCCTTGTAGAGCTCTGAAATTTTGATGTCTCTCTTCGTAACCGTCTATCACGAGTCCGATCAGCCAACAGTGTGCTGCGGAAGAGAAACAGGATAGAGCGCACCTGCTCGCACGCTCCCGCTCAACCTCTCGTCTCTCAACCTCCTCCTGAGATAACATCTCCCATCGAGTCTTAAACTCTTCCGCCTCTGCCCAGTCGCGCCAGACACTTCGAAGAACCCTCGGTCCCCTTCCCTCTTTTGGTGTACGTCCCCACCCCAGTCCCAAACCGGTTTTATCCTTCATAAGGCCCAACCCGCCTTTGTCTTTCGCGCCGTCTTCCGTCGTTGCCGCTTGCTCTGTCGGGAACCCACCAATGACACCCCACTCTATCGCATCCTTTCTATGTCTCATAAGCTCTTCATGAATTGCATGAGCGATCAAGGGCTCAGCCTCGCCGGCAAGTCCCAGGTCGAGGCACAGCTTGTGTGTGAACTCTTCTGGGGTGAGACCAGAACGCAAGTCCCACTCGATATGATCCAATAAATGGTGGTTATCCACCTGTACATCGATCTGTAGCGTGTAAGTTAGGGATGATTGCAGTACGTTCGCATGAGGGGCAGCAAGATATGGATGAGACATACACTAAGAATCACGCGACACTCGGGGACCTCGTCGCCCCCCGAGCCCCCTCCATCCACGGCGAGGTCCATGCTGCCCACGCCATCCTGATCTTCTAGTTGGGCGCGGATCTGTGCTGCGACAGTATCCGCCCATGGTGTTGCCGGTAAATCGAGATCTGCACAGAACGTGCGTGCGAATTGTTCAGGTGTTACCAGCGTTTCGTGTAAATTCCAGACAAAGCAGTCGCGAATTCGATGAGTGTCCGTCTCGAACTCAACACGAATCGGAACAAGCGCAACCGGGCGCCCCGCCTGATCTTCGACCATTTCTTCCGAGCTACAACACGGCCCAGACAACGGGTCATCATTTAGATAAGCAGTCAGGGATAGCAACTCACAAGTCCCCGTGCTTAGTCGGTGCAAACGGCTTCGCGATTATGAATCTCGATGGCGGGATAAGGCCGAGATAGCTTTGATCTAATTCTGTGCGAGATGTCACACCCGCCGCGGACGGAGCGGGTGCGCCCACAACATACAGGCCGCCCCCATTAGCGGTACGAGCTCCACCGCGTGCGGCACGTATAGCCGTCCTCGTCCCCCCGCTCGCGATAAAGTCAGACCCATCCGAGTCAACTTCGCCTGCATCAGGGATGTCGTCGCCTGAACCTGGGTCCGCGTAGCTCACAACACCGCCACGCCTCGGTCGCGTAGAGGTCGACGTCGTGGTCGTGGCTGCAGCAACGGTGGACGAAGCGGAGAGGATGGGCTGCACGAGGAGCGTCGCGCCGGTCTGGAGGCGCGACGCATAGGTCGATTGGATAGCTTGAGGGGTGGTGGGTAAAGAAGCCCGCGGCCTGGTGTTGCGGGGATCAGTCGGAAGGGCCGTCGCAATGGGAACTGGGGGAATTGGGGGTGGTAGCTGGTACGCGAGAGGATGGATGTGTGAGACAGCGGTTGGTGTGGGCGTCAGTGGGGTTGTAGGTGCAGGCGCAAGATTACTGCTCTTCGCCGGCCGACTGCGCCGCGAGGACGTCCGCGGTGGAGGGGTCGAAGACGTCGACCAATTGGTGATGTTTTTCTGGTAGGCTGTTTGTGACGCTGTGAACAAAATGCAAAGAAAGGGCACGAAAGTGGGGGGGTAGCCTACCAGCAGTTCGCTGAGGTGTTGGAGCGGCATAGGTCTGATACTGGGCGCCGCTGGCGGCATGAGAGAGCTGGCTGATGGTTTGCCTTAGCTGGCTGTCCGACATGGTGCCGAACTGGAGTGTGTTGAACAAGGGCTGGGGCAGGGCAGGGACGGGCGCTGAGCGGTGGTTTGAGTCTTCGGACGTCGCCATTGCTGACACAGAGAGCGACGAGAGAAAATATGAGCCTTTTTTGGCGGATCGCCGACACACCGTCTTAGCTTGTTGCAGACACCGACACGGAGCAGCGATCGTGTCTCAGACTCGGTACGTGGTGGTGGCGGCGGTCTAAAGAAAGTGACGGCGCGTGCTCGCTCCTCTCAGACGCGTCCATGTTGACTACCCGACTCTCCTCCCGTTCAAGAACCTATTCGACAGGCCCCAACAATGCCATTATCGAGCTCTTAACACGATGTCGCCATGCGCTTTATCGTCTCAACGTGTCACTGATCCCCGGATCCTAGGTCTGAAAGAAGAGGACTCGAGCCCCTCACGCAACGCGTATAAAATTCGCTCTTACCAGGTAGCAATCGCGGCCATTCACCAACATAACAAGCCCATAAGTTCTGGGAAGGAGGCCACCAAAGTACACCATTAATGCCTTTGATTAAACACCTCCCTCTCACGCCACGGTAGATACGTGGTATCGGACTTGGCATCGCAAACCGGATCGACTTCTTTCTCCAGGGCAAAGAATATGTCTGTATGCCTGTCAAAATCTCATGTCTGGCTGCTTTCTGATACCCCACTATTTGTGAAGGATGAAGAATCGAATAAGCAGGCGAAAGCTCGTCTCCAGGCGGTCGAAGCATTCCAAAAGATCCCCGGTATAGGGCAGGTTTTCCCTTTCCACGGCTGCCGTTATCCATCGGTCCTCTTAGTTAGACTTTTAGGGAGCGGACCGCGACGAATCTCGTCAATGCTGGCGCCGCGTCCATGTCCGACCTTTTGCTACCTGAATTCGCAGCTCTTCTCACACCGAACCAAATAATCGGGGTTCGGTATGGTGACCACATAACAAGACCAACTCCTCGCGCAGAGGCCGAGGAGATCGTGGTGTGTACCCTCTGAACCATACGTTTCATTGACGTAACACTCGCCATCATTAAGGCCTTCATCCGCGATCACATCTCTTGTAACTTTGAGGATACACCTTACAGGTGCATAGTGAGTCCCAGGAATCGCACCGATCTCGTTTTGCTCACGTTGATCTCCGAGCCGACGTGAATCTGCCGAACTCCCAGGAGTGTCTATCCTCCTTCACCACCCCCAATACATCCATGTCCCCTATCCCATCGCCACCAACGTCCCCCTCGAAAGCGGCAGCTATTCCTGGAAACGCTCCTGTCCGCACGAGAGGAAGACAACGCGTGCCCTTCCTTCAGGTATTTACGTCTGTCGGGCAGCGCAAGGCCTCACCGCTTCTCCAGGACGTCGTCCGTCCGCTCGAATCAGCGGGTCTGCTTGCCGCCACGCTCTCCTCTGGCGTACGCAAGTGGCGCGGCGTGGCGATACTCCCTCTACGCGCCCACGCTGGTGTTTGCGCCAACAGCAGCAATACGGCTCCGGGCGCGTGGCAGAAAGTCGGTGACAGGATAAGAGACATTCGCGCCACGCGCGGCACGTACGTGCGCCTTGATCTCAGGTAAACGGCCTTCTTCCTCCCCACTTCCTTCGTCTCTGTGGTTCCTGACCCACGTGGGTCGACATACGCGAAAAAATCGCATACAACACCATCAGTCTTGCCCCTTTCAAGTCCCGCGGCGCAGCGCAGATCGTCCTGACGGGCGATGAAGAATTTGTGCGCACCGCGCGCCTCGCAGCTGCGCGACAAGGCACATATCTGGATGAGTACGGCCTCTGGCGCTGGCACTCTTCAGAGGAAGCTGCGCACGAAACTCGAATCGATGCCGCTGCAGAAAGGCGGCAGAACGGAGGACGGGCCGCCGCCGTGGGCGGCTCAGGCTATTGGGAACTCGTCGAAGGCGAGAGCGAGGATCGGATCCTCGACGAGCTCGAACTCGGCAACATCGCACCGCACCGACGCAACTTCCGGTTCCTGACGAGCAAAAGGCGCGCTTCAGCGCGCGCGGGCACGCTCGATTTCAATTCGGCGCTGGCCTTGGAAGCGAAGAGGTGGCGGGAAAACGGCATTCGCCAGGAGGACGAGGATGGAGATATCCTCGCCGCCGCCGAGCCACCACCATCTGACGAGAGTAGTGAAGAGAGGTGACAAGCTCTGGGAGGGTCCCTGCCAACAATTCTGAGCTTCCCATCTAAATAGTTACTTACCCTATACGATTCTTTCGCATTCACCATATTCCGTAGCATTCTCACTCAGACATAAAACTTTTAACGTTTCCGTGTCGGTGCAAGTCAAGACATAGGGACTCATAACTGAAAGAGGTCGCCAGATTCGTTACCGCCATCATCACCACCACCACCACCACCACCACCATCCACGTTACCGTCGCAACAGCGGTCCTTTAGAAGCTCAGCGCACCGATGTGTATGAAGCTCTTTTGTCGTTCTGTGCCCCCGTACAACCATTTAAGGATGCAGACTTTGGGCGCGACTGGGAGAACAGAGAACATACGAGATTGGTGACGGACGGCCCAAGAGCCGGCCGTACAGAACACGAGGCGAGCCAAAAGCAAGCGAGAGTAATGAAGTCACGATGGGGGGGGGGGGGGGGGGATCTCACAGGGGGCCGCGCCAAGGGTGATCGATCACGTTTGTGGGACTGGGACAGAGGCGTCCTCCTTTCTATGGTCCGTGCGTCTATTGTGTGAAATGCGATCTTTCTACGACATCCACGTCCACGTCCCAAAGATGCCGGTATTTTTTCAATACCAGATACTCCGCGTCCGGTGCGCCGGCAGCATGGGCTGCGTCTTGATGCCCTCGATCCTCTCCTGTCCCGTTTCGAGCCTCTTGGCGAGGTCCCACAGGAAGAAATCGATCAGCACGCTGCTCACCGCGCCGGCGCGGCCGTCCGCACGCAGGGCCGCCGCGACGCGCTCCACGGCGAGGATCGACGCGGCGCGTATGGCGACCTCCTCGCGCGCGCCGCTGGCGAACTCCTCGTGCGCCTCGAGCGCGCAGACGAGCTCGGGATGGTAGGTGAGCAGGCGGAGGTGGTGCAGGACCTGCGGCACGCGGTAGTCGGCGAACATGGTGAGCTGGCCGATGCCGCGTGGGAAGAGCGGGTGCGGATCGGCGTCCGAGGGCGGGGAGAATGCCGCCCAGGTCTCCGCGACCATGATCTGAGCGCGTTTCCAGAAGGAGACTTGTGTTCGAAGGGTGACAACGGGGGGGGGGGGGGGTTCAATACGTGAGTGGGGAGGAGGAGGAGGAGGAGAGGGAAAACGCGAGTTGGCACACCGACCTCGGCGTCCCTCGAACCAATGCTCGTCCCGGAAGGACGGGAAGGTGTCCGTCACCATCTGCGCGAGCTGTAACGCCGTTCCGTCGTGGCGGTATCGGCGCTGGAACGCTTCTATGAACCCCTGGAACGATCCGCCGAAGTCCTGGGATGACGACGTCAACTCGGCAAGTGGTACGAGAAGCCGACGACGCTTACGGCGCAAAGGACGGCGCCGACCTCGCGCATGATGGCCATACGTTGCGGTAGGAGCGGGATGCCCTCCTTCGCCTGTGGCGCGACGCGGAAGACGTGCCTGATGAGACTATCGGGACAACGCTCCTCGGACGCGTAGAATGAGGGGTCCGTGATAGGAATGCCTTCTTCCAGCGCTGTGGCCTCGTCAAATCTATGTGGCAACCGGGCGCGTGGACGAGACGGACGTACCTCTGTCCAAAGCAGCCACGAGGCTCCAGTAGCCGGTGTGCACCACGTGGCGGTCGCTGTCCCAGGTTTCTCGCCACTCTACGCCGAAAGCGTCATCGGAGCCGTCGAGGTATGACCAAAAGCTGAAATTGAGAGAGGAGATGAGGAAGATCCAATCTAGCGTCGCGCGCGTGCCCGGGTGGGCGGGATCGTACGGCTCGGGCGGGCAGAGATGGAGAGGATGGGTATGCCATGTGCGCGGGGTATAGCCGTCTTTGATCAAGCGGTTTCCTATCTTTGAAAAGACGTTTAGCGAAGTGGAGCGGCCTTGCGGAAGGCCGATGGCCTACATATTGTGCCGCAGCGGTCACACCGTCGTCATTGATCTGAACAAGGGAGACATTCTGATGATTCCCGTACGTTAGACGTCGTCCGGTAGACGCGTGCCCTTGGCACTTACGTTAAAGACAAACTCGGCGCTAGCTGCGACAGGGTTGATAGCATCTGAGGTGTACCCATAATGATTTTCAAAAGGGAGAAGGTCACCCTCCTGAGGGCGAGAGAGAATGGTCATCGCGGGTCGTGGTTGGGATGAGAGGCGGACCGGGGTGAGTCATGGGCTGGGCCATTATACGATGCGATGATGTCGCGCTACACTACCACATCCGACTGATCAGCCCATTCCGAGGCCAAACGTTACTTTCTGAGAACGAGGACTGTAATAATGTACCAGCTCACCGCGGGTTTCGTTGGTGGCGTAGAATAAAATAAAATAAAAACATGGATTTAATTTAACAACGTTTTTAGGTTAACCTCGATCCACGTGATACAATTACATAACGGAATTCCCTCCCTGCTCGGCTTGGCACGTATCGAGCGAGCGCTCAAGCCTTCCTTGTCGGCTCCCGTGCACTGGCTTCGCCCGCCAATATTTGATCTCCATGTTCCTTGAGCGTGGGCTAAGTCAGGGAAGTCAGCTCCACTCCCCAGCGCGATGCTGCGGGACGCACCTTGCGGAATATCTATAATATCGAGTCATGTCCATTCAGTTGGTAGGTTTATGTTATGATACACACCGTCCCGCGGGTCTTCTACGTTCGTTGTGGTGCACAGCACGTCAGTCATGTTCACGTTCGAGCCTAATCCCGCAGTCACGAACCTTTGCAAATGCTAAACAAAATCGTTGAGAATTCCATTCCGAATGTACTCAGCCCAGCCATTCGAACGTACCTATTACTTGGTCTTTCCATGCAACTCGACCACTCGAGGACGTCGGTGACTCCGTGGCAGCTGGTTCGTGGATAAGGACCATATCAGATTAACCCTGTTCGGACAAACTTCCTACCTTGCTGAGACGCAGTACGAGTGTGAATCTGATTAGGGTCAAAGGCGGTGGACTGCGACACGGCATCAGGAGATGACTGGAACCACATATGGTCAACTTTGGCAGTTACATGAATGACTAGCGTCGACATACCGTGACAGCGGACGCAGGGTTTGTCGTTGTGGCCATGGTGGCACTTGAAACCAATAATGTTGCGACGACATCTGCGGCGACCAACTTGAAATATGGAACAAAACCTATGACGTCACGCGGCCACCTGACGTGATCCCATCTCCACCAAGCACGCGCTAGTACTGATGAGTGCAGTGATGAGTAGACGAGCCGGTCGACCTAGGTGTTGTTGAGCGCTGAGCAGCAATGCGTCATCTCTCGGGGGGGGGGGGTATTCCATGGTGCTGACTTCAATTGTACGATAGAGATTTCATTTATTTTCCCATGTCCGAATGGCTATTTTCACGGGACCAAGTCAGCCAGCAATTGCAACCGGAACCTGTCTCAGAGAGTGAAGGGGACGCCGATGGTGCCTTCGTGATGTGCTGTGATTGGCACAGTCGAGAGGGGCATGCTCTTGTCCGTGTCATCCCCACTCCACGCTGACCGCTTTTCGAAGCACAAAAAAAAACATTCCAGCCCGCCGTTTTCTGAAATTGCCAAGTCGATAGATAGGGAGAGGAAGTGCGACGCGTATCTGCCTGACTGACTCGACCTGATATGCTTAACATGTGTGGGCACTCAAATAAGCGTGCGTCAAAAATCAAATAGCAATGTTCTATGCAGAATATCATAGGGGATGGAGTACGGGGGTGAATCCGGATCCGGGTATAGACGCCAATACCTTGTGAATATAAGGTTCAAAGAGAAAGACGGCGTGGACCTGTGATACCGAAGTCACCTGCCACCAATCAAGCAGACGGCAACGGCAACAACGTATGGGCTCCACTTCCATGTAAGAACGACATTTAACGCTCGGTGCTATTGAGCAGTCACATGTAGATGACAGGATATCCTCCGTGTCATGGAACTCACTGGATATTCGTCCAAGACGCCCATCACAAAGGCGAGAAGTAATGGTAGACCATTATCGACGCCGTAAGATGGCGATAGTCCCGGCAAACCGGTGACGCTCAAAGGCGTAGCTTTAGCGTCGTTAGAAATGGTGCCGCAGCTTATCTGGTGAAAAGGGCACGCACCAGGACAGGAGACAAAAGATAAGACAGACCCCGCCTGTGACGATATGACCCTTCTGAGCAGTCACGGACAGTCTGACGCCAGTATAAGCGGCCTCGCTCCATCTTGTGCAGATCGCAGCAGCAGCAAATGCAGTCAACACACTGGTCGGCGGCACAAGCACGTTCCAACCTATCAATTTGGGTTGTCCCCTCGCAGCGCAGTAAGCTTGGACGAATCGCCAGGCATATAGCGCTCGCAGCGCCATGCTCACGGTGTTGGCCCACACCAGCGCAGAATCGCCTATTCCGATGAATCGCGATCCTCCGATAGCGGTTACGACTAAGGATACGGAGGCGACCTGCCATCATTCGGCTCTGGTTTTGCAGATCTGCAGGGGTACACACAGATGCGAAGAATGCCTCGAGAACGCCGTTGAAGGCCATTGCAGGGAGGTAGAAGCGATAAACACGGAGGATGCTGGGAGCAGATGTCTGCAGATACCGCGGCGGTAACACAAGTGCAGTGGCGAGTGCCAGATAGGGTGGCGCGAAGGTCACCAGGAGGAGTAGAAAGTGGGTAAAAAGTAGCAAGATGGCCGAAAGTAGCTCGACAGCGGTTTTGAAAGCTTGTTTTTCTATCTCTCCAGATGACGACGACATTGACAAAGATTTCGAGAAGAAGATACGAGATGACTCTTCTATGGGCTGGAATAAGATTCGTGCGACGAGCGAACCTGTATAGGAGTGAGTAGGCAACGCTGAACCGTGCAACAACACGACGCGCCATAGTTGGAGGCAATGGCATAGCCGCCTTGATCTGCCAGCGGACTAAGGCGGGATATGAGGAGTTTGTCTCCCTCCGTGAGGAAGTGTTTCACAACTGATTGGGCAGTCATAGCACCTGAGAGGTGCAACAGCTCTGGGTCAAAGTATTTGCCCTTCTTGCTATCAAGGGCGTCAACGACCACAAGACGCTCTAGCGCTTGTGTGAACGCACCGGCCACGATCTTCAAGCGTCACTTTGCGCAGAAGATACCGCGTCGATCTGCCACAAAAGTTCCAGAACACTGCGAATGTGACGAGGGCATAGGCACCCTGCCCCGAGGCGAAGGCCACGAGTGCCCATTCAGAAGGCGCAAAGGCAAGGCCGACGAACGTGACGGCCGCCTTGGAGAACACGGCGGCCCCTTCCGCGCGCACGCGCACATCCACGCGCAGCTCGTTCTGCGCACGAACATAAAGGGGCTCGGCCGCGAGTTCTATGGCGGCCGCGAGGGCATACATCGAAACGCTGAGGTGGAAGTGGGGCTGTGCCCGAACGACGGGCGCGCTGGTCACGGCATAGAGGATGGCGAGAGCTACGGCGATTGGCGCCGCGACATACGCCGGGAGAAGTGATATGTTACGCACAAGATCTGGCGACACGCCCATCCGTTGGCGGAGCAGGGCAGTCCGCACGCCCTCGCGCGATAGAAAGAGGGTGGTCGAGAGGAGCAACTCGAACTGCACCGTCGCCGTGCCAAAGGTCTGCGGGGTGGCGAGGCGAACCAGGGCTTGGTTGAGAACGAAGGTGAAGGCCCTTGACGAAAGTTGCAAAAAGACTAGCGAAGATATTGACGAAAGGGAGGCCTCGAGCAAGTTCGGCGAAGCGGTGGGCATGGTCTGGCGACGGTCGGCGGCGGCAGACATGGACTCAAATCTGCTGTACCAAAGCCAGATCCCACTTGCATAGCGATCATGTGAAGAGAACCCTAACCTCACCGTCTCACTGCCAACCACGCATGTTGTCTTTAGCCCAACCATAACACTTTTCAACCCTTGATTCGTCTGGTCCAGTAATATCAGATCGTACGGCATAGGCCATATGCTCGCTCTGAAGCTTCTGAATGGAACACCGTCTTTCTTTCCGTACTCACGTCAAATTTACTTTCGCCATGTGTTGGTGTGAAGCATATGTATCCGGTCCATATCAATTTTAATGAAGCGCGCGATTCTCCGATTATTCTCTGGGCTGGCAGCCTGATCTTCTAGTCCTCGGAGTCATGAGTCTCGCCAATACAGTATGAGCTTCGCGAACTGACATGTATTCGCGATGTGAACCGGTAGTACGACATGACTCTTCGATGACAAAAAGCCCCCCGCATCTTTCATTTCAAGATCAGGAAATACATACGTATTCTGTTCTCACTAATCGTTGCATGGAGCACCTCATTTGTGTATGCGTATCGACCGTGATCCCCATGGAGCGCAAGCATCCAAGCATTAAAAATGGGGTTGCTTCGCTCCATTGCAGCCCACACGCTTCTTGGGCGGCCCAACTTAGGATCGGCTGCACTCGTGCGCCTCCGACTTGCTACGCAGTGTCATATGGGTGTGAATGTGCTATCCCGTCTCTTGTGTCGGTCACACGGCCTGCCTACTCCGGGGAGTTCGTTAATTGAATCATCTCGACATGGGCTTCCGTTGGGTCAGTGTTTAGCTTATCAGGATCGAGGAAAAACAAGAACAGGCGATGCTCTTCAGCGTGGCTATACGTAATCCGTCCTGCTGTTTATCTCCTCTTCTCTCATTCAGTTACAGATGTGCTACATCCTTCTAGTCTAACAACAGACGTATGCGTCAATATCCTTCATCCAGATATAGATACACGATACAGATAGCGGCATGAAGAGCAAACGGAGTGATGTAAGCAGACGATTATACTTCTACACAGACTCACGTCTTATTCAGCGCTTTCCGTGGCAGAATAGGAAGTGCGTTCGTAGAAATACTCTCCGGCACTTGACACATCGCAGGAAAGGTCTGTAACAGAGTCGCGCGCCTCTGAAGGTGTTGGGCTCGCCTGAGGAATGAACACGTCGTAAGGCATGGCTCCCAGGGACCACGCCGGGTCGGTCACAAGCCGGATGGGAATAACGCAGCGCATATCGCCGATTGGGCCTTTTAGAGGGTGTGGTGGCGTGATCGTGAAGACGATGCAATCCTGTGCGACGCAAATGTCGGTTAGACCAGAAACGGAACAGAGAGGCCCAACGAAAACGAACCTTGACCCAGAGCCCCGCAGCCCTGAACCCGCCGATTGTCACCGCTTGATCAACATCGATTTCGCCAGCGAATGAGAGCCAATCTGGGCCATCGCCCTGATGATAATGATGACCGAAAAAACAAACAATCAGCGTAAGGACCGGTGTCGTGTGGCGCACCGTGGTACGAAGACCGGCGGTAGAAGAAAAGGAACAGGAAGAGGGGCGAAAATGTGGGAAACGACGTCACAGTGACTTACCGTTCGGTAGAGCGAGCCCTCCCCAATGCTCCTGGTACGCCACATCTCCGACGTCGCGCCTGTAGCGAGTGGGTACTCGTTCCTGATCATCAAGGTTGCAAGCGATTAGACGTCCCTACGTCCCGGGAGTTCGCTAGGCAAGCGGAGGGACACAACGCACTTGACGTCAACGCTGGTTTGTCGGAGGATCTGGATGCGCGAGCAAGCGCGGATAGGTGGGGCCCCGGTGCGAGAGGGCAAATACGTGAGAAGCGTTGCGAGAGCCATCGCCGAGCCCATGAACGTGATGTGGTACGGGATCGTGCCGCGCATGCACAGGACGTGCGATGCGGGAGTATAAAACTATCCGACATGCGCGTCAGCACGTGCAGGCTGGTCGACAGTAGGTCAGAGGGAAGGAAGGAAATTGGCGCACTTTGCAGACGATGTTTTTGGACGGTGATTCCGGCATGCGTGTCGCAATGATGGCCTCGTGGATGCGCCAGTCAGGCGACAATCGCAGGCCGGGACTGGCCTTCCTCGGTTCTAGGCGAGGCGGGATCATTCTCGCCGGCCGCGAACGAGGATTATAGATGAACGGTGTCGACACGGTGCTGCGTACGGGGGTCATTCCCACGATTCGGCATAGCCTCAGGAGGGGGGGGGGGGAGGGGAAGGTCGAGAAAGAGATGAAAAAAAAAAAAACACACGTCGTGCCAATGCCGAGCTTGGCAAATTTGGTCTTGCTCGCTACTGCCGTCACGCTGTAGTCCACATTCGCTGTGAAGCCTGGAAGCCCGCTCAGATGCGCCTCATACGATGGGGGGAGGGCCTGCAATGGTGCAGAGTTCCGTGTGCACGTATGGGAGCAACCGAATCAGCCCCGCAAATTTGTGCTGCTGAAAGCCGAGGAGATAAGGAGAGGAAAAGAGTCGCGCACCCATGAGCCGCGCTTGTCGCTGAATGTGGTTGGCAGGGTGATGCGAAAGGGGAAGCTAGACGGGCATGGCCGCAGATCGACGCCGTTCCGCCAGAGCGTCAGCGTCTCGTTGCAAAGCACCGTTGTCGTCGTCCCGCCTCCAGCGACCTCCTTCATCTTGAGTGAGCCGTCGACCTTTCGTTTGTTTGTTCGCAATAAAGCAAAAGTACGGTAAGCCGAAGAGGAGATGTACCCACGTGGACGGCAACAAAGGCGAGTTCTTGCGGCTTGAGGAGTTCGAGCGTACCCTCGATGGGCCCGCGAAGGCCAAAAACTGGCACGGCCGCATTATGTTCCTGCCTAGAGAGGCGGAGGCGGAGGCTGCCTCGCTTGGAGTCTTTAATGAACTCTGCGCCTGGTGATGGCGGCGCTCTCCCCGCGATTGTGGCTGTGAATGAGAATGGGCCCGGCTGTCCCTGGGAGAGACGCGTCTCATGAGGGAGAGGCTCGGTGCTGTAATGAGGGCGTCTGGGTGCTGACGGAGTAGTTGGGGAGGGACATGGTGTGGAGGGGGTACGGAGGGAAACGAGAAGGGAGCCAAAGCTGATAACCCTGATTGTCAAGGTTGCCCTAAGCTCTGTTGAGAAACGGTAGATCTGTCGACCGCGGGTAAGCATGATTACTTATTTTCTCGGGGTGGCGATGTCGACCATATGGTTGCAACTGAGCCATGTGCTACATGAATGACGGGATAACTCAAGTCCATTTAGAGTCAACTTAGGTAATGTTGGATGCTGATGTTTTTTTGTGAATGAAAACCTCAATATAATATTCTACTATACTAGTGCAGTGCACAATATTGTGTGGCCTGTCCCTCCCAAAGCATGCATGTGTGCATGACAAGACACCATCAATCATTACACTGTCATCACGATGGCTGCAGAAAGACAATGGCAATGGTACCAGTACCAGCTTGGTCGGTAGACGAGCCACGTGGAGCCGAGCCGTGGCAGCTCCTTTACTTGGTGATTGGATCTCACAATCTCATCTCATCCGACCGCGTTCAGAGCTCAACTCCAGCACATTGGCCCTCTTCTCCCCTGTGAAACCGAAAACACAGTGCAGGCACGATCCCCAGCTTGGCGTCTTATAATTGCCCGGGGTCATGCACATTCAGGTCCCTATCGGTTTACCGCATGAGAGCTCCAGCAGCAGCAGAGTATCAAATGACAGCACTCACTCCTCACACGCCTCCTATCATTCCCAATTTGCGCTCTTGAACCTATTAACCCAATAATTACGACATGATTGACCCCTAGTACTAGACAGTGGTGGCAACTCACTTCGGAGTCGCTTATGTTCGCATGTTCGCGTAGCACCCAACGACCCCTCTCCCATTTTAACACCACATAACAGCATCGCAATGTGACTATACCCCTGTGATCACCGCGGCCCCGCTCGTCCCTGGTAAGTCCGTCGTAAGCCGCATCGGCACCACCTGCCTGAACGGGAACGCGTGCGTATGCACGGTCGGCGCGTTCAGCGTCAGCACGAGCACGTCCTGCACGACGAGCCTGTCTGTGATGAAACCACCAGGCATCGCGCGATCCAGGTGCACGCGCACTTCGCCCCGCCAACTGACCGTCTCCTGACCAATCTCGGGATTGCTCAGGATACCCTCGCCGATCACGGCCCCCCTTTCGGTGGATGTGGCGAGCTCGCCGACAACGACAACGAACGTCTCCCGGGGGTCCGCACCTATGCGCCGCATCAACTGTACGCACACGGGACCGGAGGAAGTATCCTCGATGGGAGAGCCCCCCAATGGTAAGAACGAAGCTGGTGAGGGTCCGTTGAGGAATGGCTTGAGGTATGAGTCCGGGGCAGAAAGCACGATGCGAAAGGGGATGACCTCGGTCATAGGGGTAATCTGAGAGCGGAGGTAGATCTGGTTGGGGCGGGGAGGTATCATGTCAGCCCGAATGATCAATTTCCCCCCTCGGGGAAAGAAGAACGCCACCTGGGTATGAATCGGCGGGGTATGCTCTCTTCGTGTGGGGACGATATCAACAAACGACGTGTTGGGTGATGAGGGCGCAAAAGGAAACAGTCCTTGCAAAGGTGGCCGCGTACGGGGTATATATCCAATAGGGACAGATAGCCTATTTGGGGCCGACATGCCAGCAGTCGGCACAAGTGTGAATAATCAGAGGCTGAGGATGCGTGCGCACCGTGAGGTCCGGCGGAGGAAGAAGAGCGGGTTCGTGCGTGCACGCGTAAATGTAACCACGACCGCCCATTTAACACTGACACGAAAGCCGGGGATAGAACTCAGACGACTGTCGAAGGTTGGAGGGAGTAAACGCTGGTCATGGGAATAGCTGGGAACGATGCGACGAAACCGGAAATCGTCAGGCAGACGACTGCCGCTGGCGGTCCATGCGACCAGCTGATCAGAGAAAAAGCAGACGCTGCTCCTGCCGCCTCCTTGGATTTCACGTATGGAGATAGAGCCTTCCAACTAACCCGAGAGTAAGCCTTTGGCGGCACCGACCACACGAAGCAGGAACAACGGGGGAGAGACAAAGGGTCACACCTTGACGTCAACGGAGGCTACGCCGGTCGGCTTGGCCAAGGCGATCATGCCGCTCATGAGGCTTCCGCTCGAATAAAGAGGTAAGGGTGTCCCCGCCTGGTGTCCGGACAGAATCAGTGTGATTCCACTGCCGTGCTTCACGTATGGGTGTCCGTTGCCAATCCCAAGCGTTTCAGGAATCGAGGCCTCGGGCTTGCTGAGAGGACTCGCCAAGACGGAGGCGAACGCAGTAGCTGAATCGTACTCCGATCCAATCGAGACGCTCCGCGATTCCACTTCCTCGAGAGAGGACGCGCGAAGGGTATGGACAGCTGAAGTGGACCATGACACTGGCTGCCCCCTTAGGGAGTGTGCATAAGGATGCGCCGGGGCCAAACGCATGTGCGTTTTTTTATTTCCGTGGGGAGTAGGAGAGCCCAGCGGCGGCAAAGTGATGATGATAGGAGAGAGAGAAAGAGGTGCACGGTGCACGGCGTGCCTGGGCAAAGATATCATGATGTGCAGGACCCTGGATCGGGCCTAGACGGGGGCAACACAACCGACAACTGATGTGGATTGCCGATTCCAGCCATCGCGAGGGTCGAAAGGTGCACGGGGCCAGGCAGGCAGGGACAAAAACAAGGGAGGACAAAGACAGCCGTGTGACCCGAACAACGAAATTGATAGCCAGTCTTTGATGGCGTTCCCGATATTATGACCCGACGACTTTTTTTTTTAAACCCCACATGCATGATACCGACGACTCCCCTTGGGACGACGCGCCCACCGCCGCAACCACACACGCAGAGGCAGAGTGGACCAGGCTTTCCTCCCACTTCCAAAACGTACGCCCCATTATATCCATCCACCCCCCGCCGTCCTGATTCGCCCGCTCTGCAGGCGGGTTACCGTGATGGGATCACCGCCGGCAAAGAAGGCGCGCTCCAGGAAGGATTCGACGCGGGCTTTGCGCGGGCAGGCGCACCGCGCGGGCGAGAGCTCGGCCTCCTTCGCGGTCTCGCGAGCGCATCGCTCCTCCACCTGTCCCGAGGATCCCGAGGATCCCACGCCCAGGCATCGGCGGCCCAACGGGCCGTGCCCGCAACCTCCACCGCGCTCGTGCGGGAGATCGTCGACGCACTCGCGGCTGTACGGTTCGCGGACATCGCGCCTGCGCCGCCACCCGAGGAAGCGGAACATGCGCACGGTGCAGCAGAGGATGGGATGGACCGGGATGGGCCAGGTCAAGCGTCTGTCGGGCTGAGATCGACGGGGATGTCGATCGAGGATGTACGCGAGCTCCGTGCGAGGCTCGAGGCGGTGCTACGCGAAGCTGGGATCAAAGTCGACCTTGATCTCGACGCATGAAGTGTTTTCTTCTTCTCTCCCGCGTTCGATTGGCATTTCATTCGCGATCAAACCTTTTCACTTCCCACACGCCCGGGGGCCTTGGCTCTGTACTACCAGTGGGTTGGAAAAGCAATACACAGCCTGCAAAGATGGCGAGCAAGCAACGCGAAGTCCCGTCATCGTCTCTGCGTCTTCATTTCACCCTTCCAGCATTACGCAGGAATCTCGAGGACTGACGCGACGCGGTTCTCTCGTGGTCCTGGTGGTCCTCCCTGTTGAGATCAGCCTATCCAGGATTTTCTTCAAATATCGTAAGCATCCATGACCTGGTCTTGCGTCGAGGGATATGGATGGTTGGACGGTATGGGTCCTTGTCAAGGTGGTAAATATACTGCGATGCTTCAGTTTGGTAGTCGCGGCGCAGAGAAGAGTACACGTTCATATCTCATTACTACTAGTCGTAGACAGAGTATCTAAAGTAGGTACGTGATGGCATAGCACGCCCCGTCGGGTTCATAACAGTGTAGTCGAGATGCTCGTGCAGGCCAGTTCACAAAGCCGAGAAAGAGGGGGGAAAGGCAAGGGGTAAGGAGGACGTAATGCAGGTATAGTGACACAATGTTACTTTCGATCATGATGTATGCGGCATGAATTCGTGTGCGGCCAACAGCTAGGGAGACAGAGGGAAACGAATAATCAAGCGCCTAACAGGCAAAGCGTAATTAAAGCCCTTAACAAGAGGGAACAAAAGTCCAGGAGCGGCGAGGCTACCGAGCCATGATAATAACGATAGCAGAAGAGAAAGTGGTTTCGTGGAGGAAGAAACCTGCAAGAGTTCTGATCAGGAACCGAAAAGGCCAGCAAGAAGGGAAACACATACAGCACAAAAAACGCCGTTTTCTCCGACCCGTATCGGAAGCGAATGTCTACGAGAAAATCTCGGTGATCGTCCGTCGGCGTTCCCTCGCAGTCGAGCGGGCAAGCGTTTGGGTCCCCCCAGGCGGAGGCGCATCGAGCGACAAGTGCGATTTAACACCAAGTGTGCGCCTGCCTAATGCCAGCCTCGGCTGCGGCCGCTCAGTCTCCGAACCAGATTGTGACGTCCACGGCGACGTCGCGCTGAGCGGCGTCTTCGGCGTCGGCCCATCATTCGATGTTGCGCGGTTGCGCGCGTCACGCTGTTGCAACCCACTCAGCGTGCTCACGCTCACAGTCAGTGGACGCGAGAAGGTGACCGTGGTAGAGTGTCGGCTACTGCTTGCACCGGATGAAGAGGAGTGACCTGAATCAGTGCGCGAGATGGGAAGTGGCGGCAACACAGGAGTAACCGTGTGAGGGGTAACCGCCGTCGTTGGTGCGGCGCTCGGTGTAGTGATATTAAGACCAGGGTTGACGCTCGTGCCAGCACGTAGCGTTGCCGTAGACGCAGTTGAGATCTTCCGTCGGTTTGCTGACTTGTCGCCCATGGAAGGGAGTGCAGATTGATCAGCATGCGCCTCGAACGAGGAAGTGGGAAGAGGGGAGGGAACGGGGAGCGCAGGGAGATTGCGTGTGCTCCCATCTGGTTGGCGAGAACGAGATGCTGGGGTAGGTGAGGGTTCGTAATCGTCCTCGATGTGCAAAGACCTCTGCGACTCGATTGTGGGCAGCTCAGGCTTTGCTGATGCAATAAGTGTGCCCTCCCTCTGTAGCCCGGGAGTAAATGACCTTCGCACAGACGATGTCACGGGCGGACGCGCAGAGGGCGAAACGTCATCTCCGAGACCAAGAGGGCGGGGTGGGTCCCGTTCCCTAAGCAGCATAGACGACGAAGCGCGCTGGCCGGAAAGAACGCCCACATCGATGCGGCTCGACGCTCGGCGCGTGAGGTCAGACTTGTCTCGTTCGATCCGTGGAAGATCCCAGCTGCGCCTCGATTCAGTGCTCCTCCGTCCCACTCCGTCACCGCTCCCGCTGCCCCTCCCGCTGCCCGTTCCCGCACTTGTCGACGAGCGTCCATCAGCACCAGATCTCCTGGAGAGGTCATCGCTCGCACAACGGAAGTGTTGTAGACTGCTGCCTGGACCCGCTCCAGTAACAGAGGACTCACGCAGCACCTTGCCAACTCCGAGCAAGAACCCGGTCATGGTGCGCACAAGCTCATCGCTCACTCTTAACATATCCCTCAAGTCCCCACCGACGTCCTTCCACAACCCAACCATATCAATCTCATCGCCTGGGCTGGCGTCCGATACCTCTGACTCTATCAGCCGCTCCAGAGCGCGATTCGTGGCAGTGCGGAGCATCCCATTGACTTGCTCAGAAAATCGTACGACAGCTTGCGCGCTCCGAAAGACTTCAGGTACAGTCGTAGTTGGTGTGTCACCCATAGGTGGTAGACGCGAGAGAAGTGCCTCGAACATGGTGAGCGATTCGTCCATAAGCCGTAGATGCTCTAGCGCCTGTTCGTCCAGCGGCAGGGCAGGTGGGCGTGTGCGCGGTGAGCCGTAAGTTCTTTCTTGCGGGCCAGAGGAGAATGGTGTATACAGCGCTTGTCGGGAACCCATGCCTTCGCGGTCACGATCGGACGTAAACGAGTTCTTGTACGTGCGTGGCACAAAGGGTGCGGTCTTAAGCGGAAGGAGATCCTCTTCAATGGGGTGAAAGTCTGCCATTGATGTCGTTGGTCTTGACTGAGGGCCAGAATGCGACCCGCGTTCCGTGCGGTGATAAGAGGAGACTTTGTCGGGGGTACGCGGATCTTGGGCGGCGCTCGTGCGCAATAGTCCGGTCACCCTATTTGGACTGGTGATAGCTTCTCGGACCTGAGACGAGATAGCGGCGATCGACATGGGGCGGGGGGGAACCGTGGCATTCTCTGACTGCCGTTCCGCTTCACGGAAAGCATCTGCCCCGCTCTTCACGCCCATTCCCGCGGCTCGCAGGCTCTCGCCTATTAGACGCGCACTAGGCGGGTTTCCTATGATGTTGCGTGCTGACGGTCGATTCCCAAGGTCGCTACTTGAGCTCAATGGATCATCGTCTTCGTTATCATCAACGATAGGCCGGGAGGATGTAGTACGCAAATCCTCAGACATCCAGCGAGTTTGATGCTTTCGTGCTGTTGATAGTCGGCTGACCTGTGAGGTCTGTGGAGGAGAGTGTTGGTTATTGAGAGCGCGACGCATAGATGCCCTTGATGGAGAGGTATCGTCAATAAGCGAGGTATAGCGCTCCCTCGAAGGCTTTTGAGGCGTAGTTGGCTCCTTGGAAGCCTGGTACATGAGACGCTCGTCTTTAGCTGACGTACAGTACCTTATATGTGGAACTTACCCTGCCATCTGAGCTGGCGCGTCGGAATTCGCGTTCGCGGAACTCCCTGGGGAGGGGCTGCCTATTTTTTTTCCCGCTGCTTCCTGGGCTACGCCGCAATGACGCGACAGTCGCCAAGGCGGCAGAAGTGATGTCGTTCTGTCCAAGTTCACGGAGTGCTTCGGGATCAGGCACGGACATAATGGAGACACGCTTCTTGGGCGTCCTTTGTGACGAACCGGGGGAGAAGCTGCGAGTTGAAGAGGCCCCCTTTCCTTTAGAGGGTGAGGCGGGAAGTGAAGTACGTCTGAGTCGCCCATCCAGTACAGAATATGGACGTGAAACGGATGAAGGTGGTGTGACGGATTGATCATCGGATGAGTTGGAATAGGCGGCGACGCCAGGTTCACGCTCCGTCTCCGACCCGGATAGCGCTGCTGGTTCTACTGACCGAGAGCGGTTGTTGGTAGAGGGCGACGTTGAAGAACGTGAGGCTGGAGCGCCGTTTGGAAAGCGTGGAGAACGTGGGGAACGAGTCGATTGGGATGGCGAAGGTGTGTTTAGGCGCATAGATGAGAGCTTATTGAGAGCCTAAATGCGGCGGCAAAGTGGCAGAAGATGACGGAAACGTAGAATGGAATATCCTTGAGACGATGAGTAAAAAAAGGAGAAGGACAGCACATACCATACGGTTCCTCTGTGTAAGACTCATAACACGCTGTAGCGTCACGATGTGGTTACTAGTCTGGTCCGCCCCGCGGCGGCCACCGAGATTGATTCGGGCTGTATTGTCTTCTTCTTCTTCGACTTGCTCTTTCTTATATTCGCCACTGCCGGCAGGAGACGAAGCACGGCTTGACCTGGACGTGGAGGGTCTTCCACCGCGATTTGTCAGAGCGGACGAGGGAGGAGGCATGGTGGGAATGTCGTTCTCGCGACGATCACCTGTGCTACCACTTCCTGTGGAATTGGTAGCCGGCGGGGATGGGAGGCCGGAATGGGTGGATGCGGCACCGGGGCTGGGGGGCTCTGGGAGATCGGGTAGCTCTGACGACGAAGTTGAGGAAGGGGTGGACCCATCGCCGAGGAAAATTGCAGACAACGGACGGCGCTTGGACGAGAAAGAGGGGCGAGATGTCATCTAGTGGAAAGGTTGGAAAGGGAGCAACTGGACATAAAGAGAACTGGAGAGGGGATAAAAGGAACTTTAAGAGGGGCCGTTGACTGCCCTTAACACGAAGGTGAGACAGGGGGCAAGAAAACGCGCTGGTCCGATCCCTGTTGACGGAGCAGGTGGGGAACAAAGCAGTCGTGTGGCCCGTTTGATGACAGGACAGGAGATGAAAGTCAAGTGGAATCGATTGAAAAATGCACAGCACTGGTTAGCAACCCCATCGTGGGAATATTTCACGGGAAATGCCGAACCTAGCTAGGACATGATCCTCTTTCTGTCTGTCTGAGATATTACAGTATGGGGTTTTCTTCGTTTCCACTGCTTGCTGATCTGAGATGCCACTATAGCATCTCAGATCAGCAAACAGATTTTGGATGACCGTCCCATGTCTGATTCCTCCTAGTGGTCGGCATAATACATGTGCCCCGATTACGATGACGATAAAGAGTAATCTGGAAATGGTCGTCGATTCTTTCGGGTGGATGAGGGCCTACAAGCTTTGAACGCCCCTTATGGCCACCATTCTTAATGGACATTCAGATGGTCACTTTGACGGCAGAGTATCGTGCATGGTACTATCAGTGTGGCTCACTGTCGTCACAAATGCAAATGTCACGAAAGTAACGGACATGTAACACATGCCGAATTGTTTGTTCTCACTCCCACTCATCCCCGTCTACTATCACCCTCAATGCTCAAGCTTTTTGTATATCCGATCGGACTAGGCATCCCTTTCCCAGTCGAGATTGAAGAGTCGGAGACCGTTGGCGATCTGAAAGACGCAATTTGGCAAAAGAATCCGAACGACTTCAAAGATATTGACGCCCGCCGGCTTGTCCTCTACCTAGTCGACTTACCTGATGACGAGGAGCTCGAGGAAGCTGCTAAGCAAGCTGCGAAAGATCGACCGTCGCTGAAAGCGACTCGCTTGCTCTCCACACTATTCCCGACGGGTCCTCCAGAGCTGAAGATCAGTATCGTCGTGGAGGTTCCAAAGATCAGAGAGAGTGAGTCCCCGACGAACGTTGCTGATGACATTATGCTTAGTCCTCGCTTCCCAATCTCATTCCAATTACGACGTGGCAACTCATGACATTCTTGTGCGGTGACCATGTCGTTTTTACAGATGTGGCTGAAGTCAGCCAGGCGCTCAACTCGGAACTGGTCAAAGAGTACAAAGACATCTTCATCAATGTGTCCAATTGGGGAGACTTCGAGGAGGCCGATATCCACGGCAATCATATTGTGGAAGCGACAGCGGTACCACAATTTGTTACAGAGTTTGAAAAAAAGCTGGACAGCAAGCCGACTGTGACCCCTGATGTGCGATGTTTCCTTGACTTGTCCGTCTGCTTTCCGATTTTGACTGTTTAATGTAGTTGTATTCCGCGTGCGAATGTATCTCCGGTCAATCTTTGGCTGCTGCATATGATAGAAGCAACGAGGCCATGGACATCGACGATGGGCCACCCGAGGAATCCATCTCCGACTTCCGATCTCTGGGTGAGCGGGAGGTGCCTCGTCAAGCCCAGGGAGACGAGATGTCACATGTGGTGTATATTATGTCCGATAAATGGCCAAGCCATCAGCAACGGCAACAGAATCGCAACGATGCTTTCAAGGAACGTGTGGCCCAGGTGATCTTTTTCGGAAAGTTGTACTACTATGTTCAAGGGCAAAGAACGATCACGGCTCATCTGTATGTTTTCACTTGGTCCATCTATCACGAGTTAGCATCTTCCGTAGAGGCCACGAGCCATGGCCTTTCGATCTTATCGTCAAACATGAAAACGAAACCGGACCAACACAATTCCGCAAATACAAACCTCGTAGCGATTTCCGCTTATCGAAGTCACGTCTTCCTCGACTGCTAGTTGAAGTTGATTCGACGTCAAGGGTATATGACGACCCCAACCGAAAGCCTGTGGACCTTATCCGGATGCTTTTGGCAGGGGCCGCCGTGGTCCGTTTTGCAAACAAATTCTTGGAATCGTTCAAGGGGCGGGATTTCGTGCTCGTTGCTGTCTATATCACGAGCAAAGGAGTAGCAAGTCGTTATACGATTTTTCAGGATCCGGATGATCCGAATTCGCCATTCGTATGTCGTCCCCTGGGTTTCGAGTAAGCTCGTGGGCTGAATGATCGTAGGTTTATTACAACCAAAAGGTATTTTCGTTTGGGACCTCGGATGGCCGCATCGAGTTTGCACGCCAGTTGTACAACCTTAATTATATGCTAGAAGGGGCAAACGAAGGCAAAGACACGGAATCAAATGTTGACAGGCTCAAGGAGAAGATCTTGAAATATAGCAAGAAATTTCCTTTGGAGTCGATGTTCGGCAAGGGCACCAAGAAGAATACTGATAAGACAGATGACGGTGCAGGTACCGGTGGAGGTAGGGGCGCGGGTGCGGGAAGCGCAGATGCAGCAGACCACGTGGAGTTCCGAGCACACGGGTATGAGGTGGAACCTGAAGTCGTGGTGGATAACCGCGGTAACGTATTCGAGCCGCTTGTCAAGGTGTGGTAAACCTTTTCTACTCATTTTACGCGCTGACGCTTGGCCCCCAGATGCCGTCGCACATCCTCAAGGTGTATCGACCGTCGAACCCGAAAAATGTACTCATCGCGAAAAAAGTTCGCGAGGAATCGAAAGAGATCGCGATCTTCAACCTTCTTGATTCCATCCAGCCCAAGTCGAGACACATTGTCTCGCTACTCGATTCGTTCCATATCTCGTCGAGGATGTGGCTCATTCTACCTAGAATGAGCTCTCTCGCGGATTATGTCACGATCTGCCCTGACGAACTTTATGGCAAGGTCGCTCAAGTCTGCGGGGGTCTCATTGAGGGCCTAGCGTATCTTCACAGACACTACATCGCTCACAGGGACATCAAGCCTCACAACCTTCTTGTCGACCGAGACTTTGACTTGAAAATCATCGATTTCGATATCGCTATGCAAGTGAGGGATGAGAACGAGGAAGTTGATGACCAATGCGGGACGAAGCATTGGATGGCACCGGAGATCGGCAAGTCGTGGTACAGTCCGATCAAGGCCGACCGATGGTCTTGCGGGCATGTTATATTGCATCTTCTTGACGCAGTCGGGAAAGAAGACAATCAATGGAAGACAATTGCGAGGAGGCTGGAGGCACATGATGCAGACAAGCGGCCGTCGTTACTTGAATGGCCCATATGGTTCGTACCCCCGCCCTCGAACGTCGTCAACATAGCTGGTGAGATAAAGGCCCTGCGGCATCGCCAAGGCACAGTGAAGGTCGATGGAGAAAATGCAATGCCCCTGCAGGCGAAGAAGCCGAGACTGACAGAATTTGACCGGAACGAGGGGGGGAGGGAGTTCGGAGGACGTTACGAAGGCATCGCAACCCGTGGTTAGAGTTTGTTGAACTCGTGGCACTTGTTGGTAGTGGTGTAGGCACATAGAATGTTGATACCCAGTCCCCAGTATCTATTAGGCCCCATTTACCAACCGAGAATTCTTGAATCTTGAACTTGAACTCGGATTTCAGTATTTTCCGGGGGTGACAGGAGTCACAGGTGTGATGAACAATAACTTGATTAACTAATACGAGTTTCTTTAATTATAATTTCTTTAATTATAATTATGAGCTCTTTCCCACCAGATTTGCAAATTCGCTTGTTGTAATTGCATATTTGCGTGTGTGCATATTCACATGAGGTAACACATGATTTGTAAAAAAAATATTTCTACATCGTGTCGGCCAGATGGCGATATGGAGGGCATAGTTTGTACATACATGAAATTCTATGCTAGTCAACATGTGCCCTTCGAATTCTCATTCTCACATATTGCTCCCACATGTCACCAGCAATTCTGTCTCGCCTGCGATTCGCTCGCTCCCTCTCATGCTGTGTCACTGGGCCTTCAGCAAGTTCACCAGCCTCCTCCTCATCTTGAGAGCCCATGTGGAGCTCAGCCACATCATCAAAGGTGGAAATCTCCCTAGGATCATACTCACGAATAAAATTGTGCAGTGCTGCAAGCGCAGCTGGGATGCGCGCCTGAATTGACATGTTATAGTTAAGGGGATGATTGAGTAATTGGAACTGTCACTTGAGGATTCCAAAGATGCGTTCTACGACATTGTGAGCTTGAGCATGACACAGATTGAACAACTCCTCACGCGTGCGTGGCCTGGGACAAATGTCAGTGAGAAAACTCAGGAGATGAGAAACATTACCTTGTGTTTGCGTGACCCCATTCGGCGAGATGGTACCGCACGCCTCGATGAGGGGTGAGAAGTACATCTGATGAGGCAAAGCCTCCATCGCCAAGATAATACTTTCCGCTTGGGATAAAAAAATCAGAAAGTCGTGCATCAAGGAAGAGTGTCGCATCAGCAGTGGAACCCTCCCAACCAGTCAGGAGATAGGTGAAGCGGAGGTCGAAAGAACATGCCACAAGGCAGTTCTGTGTGATTACTCCTTTGCGGTTCCTCACCATGTCACGCTCATCAGCAGTGGCAGAACACTTGATATGTGTGCCATCAACAGCGCCTAGGGCATCCTTGAGATATGGATAGAGCTTGGGGTTACTTCAGATAAAGGGGTGAGGGGGCGAATTGGCGTCAGGGAGCTGCACAAATGTGGTATAGAAGGGGGGGCTTGAGAGAACTCCAAGAATTTTTTTAAAATACCTAACTGCCTGTCAGAACAAGTGTGAAGAAACCCAAGTGATACGTACTTTGAAATGGTGCGGGGTGACCGCTGGAAACGCTCTCTGACATGAGTTGATGACAGCCCTGTAACAGCAGTATAGAGGAAGATGGCAATTTGTTCTTCAATTAGGACATGTCGTGATGAGGCAACACCGAGGTTTTGAATGGTCTGCTGGAGGGTGTCAAAGACATGTTTATGTACTCCAAGCTCGCTCCGAATGCGCTCTGGATGGCCAGTGAGTAGTTCATGAACCCATGCAGCCCCAGTTAATGCTGATGTGTGATATGGAATACAATGAGGACAGATGGCTTGGAGGAGTTGTATATATGCTTCACAGCAAAGCAAGACAAGAGTCGACATATGCAAGAGGACCACAAGTCGTTGGCGTCGCTTCTTTACCAGTCGTTGATTGGGCATTGGGGGGGGAAATGATGGGATGGACAACGCAACACTTTGAGGCCCATGATACCAACCGAGAATTCTTGAACTTCGAACTTGAACTTGAATTTCGGGATTTTCCGGGAGTGACTGGTGTGACCAGTGTGATATAAGTGACATCGCATATATGATAAACTAATAGGTTTTTTTTTAATATGAGTTTTTATTCGCTTGTGATTTGCATATTCGCTTGTGATTTGCATATTCGCGTATTGTGATTGCAGCCGTGACTGGGAACTGACTCAGTCCGCTTGTGTCCGCTGAATGTTGCCGAGGCATACTGTAGGGCCCAGGATCCATGCACGCGGAGCGAGAGATTTTTGAAGAGGAAATGGAAAATCTTTTTTTGAAAAAAATACTATTCAATAACACGTTCTGCGCGGTCCCTCTGAATTCTCTGATACTGCTCCCACATGTCATCAGCAATTTTATCTCGCCTGATATTTGCTCGCTCCCTCTCACGCTGCGTCACAGGGCCTGTTCCAAGTTCACCAGCCAGCGCTTCCTCTTCTTGTGCGTCCATCTGGAGGTCAGCCACTTGGTCGTCAAAGGTGCCAATCTCCCTAGAGTCATATGCGCGAATAAGATTGTGAAGTGCTGCGAGCGCACATGGGATGCGTGCTTGAACTCCCATGTCATACTCGCGGGGTTGTGAGAGAATCTTGAAACGCCGCTTGAGAATTCCAAAAATGCGTTCAATGACATTGCGAGCTTGGGCATGACGCAAATTGAACAGCTCCTTGGGTGTGCGTGGCCTAGGACAAACATCAGTAAGACAACTTGAAAGTAAGACAACAAAGACTCACCTTGTGCGAGCACGGCCCCATTCAGCTAGATGGTACCGCACGCCTCGATAAGGGGTGAGAAGTACATCTGACGAGGCAAAACCCGCATCACCAAGATAATACTTCCCCCTTGGGACACGAAGATCAGAATGATGTGCTGCGTGAAAAAGTGTCGCGTCAGCAGTGGAACCCTCCCAACCAGTCAGCAGGTAGGTGAAGCGGAGGTCGAATGAGCATCCCACGAGGCAGTTCTGCGTGAGACCTCCTTTGCGGTTCCTTGCCGCATCACGCTCTGCAGCAGTGGCAAAACAGTCGATATGTGTACCATCGATAGCACCCAGCGCGTCCTTAAGAAATGGAAAGAATTTGGGGTTGCTTTGGATGAAGGGGTGAGGGGGTGAATCGGCATCGGGAAG
Organism: Russula earlei; assembly: GCA_025769875.1. NCBI lineage: Eukaryota > Fungi > Basidiomycota > Agaricomycetes > Russulales > Russulaceae > Russula > Russula earlei. Next base: position 42,799 of record JAGFNK010000118.1, on the reverse strand, counting down.
GCGCACAAATGTGGTGTAGAAGGGAGGGCTCGAGAGAACGCCTAGAATTTTTTTAAAATACCTAGCTATCCATCAGACGACATCTGAAAGAAACCTGAGAGATACTTACTTTGAAATGGTGCGGGGTGACCGCTGAAAACGCTCTCCGACATGTGTCGATGGCAGCCCTGTGACAGCTGTATAAAGGAAGATAGCAATTTGTTCTTCGACTTGGACGTGTCGTGATGATGAGATACCAAGTCGTTGGAGGATCCGCTGGAGGATGATAAATACTTTTTTATGCACCCCAAGCTCAGTCCGAATGCGCTCTGGATGGCCAGTGAGTAGGTCCTCAACCCACTTAGCCCCAGTGTATGAAGATGTGTGATATGGGATAGGAGGACGATAGAGGGGTTCAAGGAGCTCAAGTAATGCTTGGCAGCAAAGTAGGAGAACAGTTGACATATTTAACATGACATAGAGCCGTTGGTGCCGTTGGCGTCGCCATTGTACCCATTGCTGATGAGGGTTATCAGGCATCTTGAGCGAGGGAGGGGACAACAACGGGGACAAAGCGTGCAACTTTTTGACAGAAAATTTTTTTTGGCACATCACATGTAATTTCACAATGTGTGAAATATTTATTTGGATACACATACATGACACAACAACACAAATCATCGCTTATGCTCGCTTCACTTTCTCCACCAGATTACATATGTATCCACGTGCAAACTCACGTGATGACTCCACGGATATGAGCGCGAGGTAGCCATCCACCTCTCCGATGCCGCAATTGGCAAACAGGGATAATGCTGGGACAATATCATCAGTTGGCAACCAACAACCATTTGTGATATCCTTGATATCACTGGCAAGGTGTTGGACTGCCAGTGTCCGGCGTGCATACTCGGGAAGTGCCAAAAATCCAGGTACAGTATCACCTGCGAGTGCGGGTGCAGGTGCAGGTGCGGGTGCGAGTGCGAGTGCGGGTGCGGGTGCGAGTGCGGGTGCGGGTGCGAATTCAGGCATGGGCGGGGAGAAACCAAGAGAATGGACAGTTGAGTCGAAGACATCAACAACTCTGTTCATGACCGCTGTAACACCCATGACAGCAGACGCCACGGTGTCACCCCTCTGTTTTTTAGCTGAAGATGTTTCGGTCATCAGGATATCGTCAATGCGAGGTGATTTACGCTTGTTGGTTACGAAGTCGAATGAGGTATTTGATGGTGAAGTCGATGCCCTCCTGCTGCCGCCGACTTGAGACAAATCGGGGGTCAGGTGAGCAGGAGTAGGTGGCTGGGATGGAGCATGCTCAGCACGAGGTGTTGGCTGGGATGGAGCATGCTCAGCACGAGGTGTTGGCTGGGATGGAGCATGCTCAGCACGAGGTGTTGGCTGGGATGGAGCATGCTCAGCACGAGGCGTTGGCTGCGAAGCCCGGTATGCGTGTTTGCCTTTGGTTTTTGTTCCTACAAGAGATTCCATGGCCTCGCAATGTGGCCAGCCCTTGTGGTGGAACTTCTTGACCGCTGGTTTGTCCTACTAAAGTAAGATATTGTCGACAAATCAGGAGTTACAGACGCACTGCAACCAGCTCATCATACACTGCCTGATTTTGATTTTCTGCTGATATGTCCATTCCTGTCACATCATCCCAAGCCATGCCAGACTTATTTTTGATCGCTGAAATGGTGTCCCAGTCGGTCTTCATCTAGTTGAACGGTGTCAGTGTTGAGGTGTAGTCAAAAGAGGAAACACGTACCCTTTGCCACTTCGTCTTGCACGAGCTCAGAGTTTTGAAGCCACCCTTCTTACAAAGGGACCTAATTTGACTGGCCGCCTCATTGAAGACTTGATCCTTGAACATAGCGTTGGACGTCATTTGGTCCTTGTGCTCCAAGAGGAAGTTTAAGAACTCGGCTTCCTCCTCAGTCGTCCATCTTGCCTTGATATCTGCTCGGGTTTCTTCTGCAGAGGAATCAGAGCTTCTTGACGAGCGGGTCTGCATGGGAGGTGATGATCAGGATCAGGAAAATAAAGTGTGGGGTGACGCCGAAGTGAAGGTGAAAAGAAGGTACTGACAAAGGGCTTACACATGTGCAATCACACACAAATATGCGAATACGCGAATATGCAAATCACAAGCGAATATGCAAATCACAAGCGAATAAAAACTCATATTAAAAAAAAACCTATTAGTTTATCATATATGCGATGTCACTTATATCACACTGGTCACACCAGTCACTCCCGGAAAATCCCGAAATTCAAGTTCAAGTTCGAAGTTCAAGAATTCTCGGTTGGTATCATGGGCCTGAAAGTTTTTCTTTGCCGCCAAGCAGACTGAGTCAGCATAGACGGACTCAGTCCACCCTGTGACCGCATGATACCATCAATGACAAATTATTTTACATACACATAACACATGACAACATGACATTTGAAATTACAATTACAATTTGGTTTGTGCTAACATATTACATATGTATTGACGCGCAAGATCACGCAATTCTGGATCCTTATCTAATCCAAGTGTGAGGTAACTATCAACATCCGCAATATTGCCATTGGAGAGGAGGCTGAGTGCTGGGACAATGTCGCCCGTTGGCAGCCAGTGACCATCCTTGATATCAGTGGCAAGGGTTTTGACTGCCAGCGACCGACGCTCATGCTCAGGAACTGTCATAAGCACAGGTACAACAGCACCTGTAGATGCATTCCCAAGTTGTTCATCAAGTGAGGGTGTGGCTTCAAGGGCGGGCTCAGGCTTGGGCTCATTGAGAGCTTGCACAGTCGAGTCAAAGGACTCAATGACCCTGTTCATGACCGCTGACATACCAACGACAGCAGATGCCGCAGTGTCGGTCCTTTGTTTTTTGCTTGACGTTTCACTTACGGAGATGTGATCAGATCTATGCTTCCGAACTGAGAAGCAGGGTGAGAGGAGAGGCATTTGATAGTGAAGTTGATGAGAAACGCACCACCATCAAATTGAGATCCGAATGAGTTGGGGGACAGATGAGAAGTTGACTGGGATGGAGGATCTGAATCTGCATGAAGTGTTTTCTGTGTACCCCGATAGGCACTTTTGCCTTTGGATTTCGATCCAATGAGAGACTCCATAGCCTCGCAATGTGACCAGCCCTTGTTGCAGTACTTCTTGGCACTTGGTTTTTTCTGCTAAGGTCAGACATTGTTAAAGAAGCAGGAGTTATACACACACCTTGACTAAATCGGCCCACTGCCCCTCCATTTCTAACCCTACATCCACTCCTTTCTCATCATCCCAGGGAAACCCAGACTGTAGCTTGAGGAAGGAGATGATACTGTATTCAGTCTTCAACTGTTGGACGGCATCAGCGTTGAGGGAAGGGATGAAGTGGACGATACAGCACCCTGTTCCATTTTGTTTTGCATGTGCTCCCAGTCTCGATGCCACCCTTCTCATGAAGGGGGTTGATCTGAGAGGCTGCGTCGTTGAAGATGTGGTCCTTGAACATAGAGTTGGAGGTCATTTCGTCCCTATGCTCCAAAAGAAAATCTAAAAAGGCTGCTTCATCCTTAGTTGTCCATGTGGTGTTACTATCTGCTTGACTTTCTCCCACAGAAGAATCAGAGGCTGAGCGGGTCTGCATGTATGATGGGGGTACTGAACAAAGGAGGTATGGAGGGAAGAGGGGATTAAAAAAAGAAGGCGAGAGAAAAACGCACACCACACATACATGGAAAAAGACAATGGAGGGAAAGTCCCGAACAAAGCCGAGTACCGACTCCTGAGTCAACTCTGAGTACGCGGACATCTACAGTAACTTCACACACACGAATATGCAATTACAACAAGTGAATTTGCAAATCTGGTGGGAAAGAGCTCATAATTATAATTAAAGAAATTATAATTAAAGAAACTCGTATTAGTTAATCAAGTTATCGTTCATCACGCCTGTGACTCCTGTCACCCCCGGAAAATACCGAAATCCAAGTTCAAGTTCAAGATTCAAGAATTCTCGGTTGGTAAATGGGGCCTTATGTATGTGAATTGTTCCCCGCTATGATTATTTTTATTTTTTCTAGATCTACTTTTATTTGTCATTTTCAGATAACGTGACGTGCCGGAAAATTCGAAAAGAAATAGGTTGGTACTTTACCATTAGCTGCAGTGCATGGCTACCACATACTAATTTTGACATCTCCAACATTTCAATTGTTCATTCTTGGTACACTAAATTTAGAATCTAGTTTTCATTCTGGTTTGAACATGCTATCTTTTAGGATTTTTTGCTTAGAATTTGGCAAGATAAATCAAGTTCTTTCTACCCCACCAGCCTCTTTCTTTGAATTGTTGAATGTCCTCCTGTGCATAATCCATGATAAATATGGCTGTTCCTATGTCAATTTTCAACACTCCTTGCAAGTCCTGGATGGTGATGAAATTCTGGGATAACTGCATGATTTGGGTGAAGCCTTGTGATTTGAGTGCTCTACCAAATTCCAAAAACTTGAAGCCTTTTGTATTGCGCAATGAGTTGTCCATGAATTCTTGAAACCATTGTTCAATCTCAACAGATATCTTGATGGCTGGTGGCAGTGGTGGTGGTGCCACCTGATTGCCTGCTGGTTGCACACTGAGGATTTGTTGGTACTGGCCCCACTCCAGATGAAGGACAATTGGAATTGTAATGCCATGGCCCCCCATTGTGCCAAAAGGAGCAGTACCCTGAAGTGGTTCATGTTGTGACTCACTGTTGAACAATCCAGTTCAAGAGCGAGGCAAGAGTTTGGAGATGAGTCAACTAAGTTCTAGGATGAAGTTGGTGAGGAGTATGGTCCAAACAAGTAGCAAATACCAGAAAGGGACTGGTACTGTCACAGGAGCTCGTCGTGTTGGACGAATCTAACATTGACAGCTCAAGAAGAACCGAAACTTGCCAGCAAAACGTAGAGCTGGCAGTGAGACGTGGTGCCGAAGTATTCCCGTTCCTGCGTATATAACATGTAGCTTGCACACCATGTAGACCCCAAGTCAAATCTCCTGTCTCTTAGTCTCGTAGCCTCTCAATCGTAGTCTCATTTCCGCTCACAAGCATTGGGAACGCTTACTCGTACATTGAACACTACTCAAATCTCTCGTTATCATCGCTACTCCAAGTGACGGTGACATTAGATTTGACTTCTTCTACTCGAATCCAGAGAAACTGGAGCAAGCGCTCACAGAAGTCGCGATCGGCGATGACAATCAAAGTGACACAAGCAGTGACAGTAACGTCTCTGTCCCACCACCTGCCATCAACGATGCACCGGCAAATCCATACGTGTTTTGGGTCGCAAAAGGCGATAAAGGCTATACATTCGTCGAACACCACATCTATTGCCCTTCAGGAAGGAAAGTGATTAACAAGAACACTGTACCCATCTACTACCTCGAGAACCATTGTTACGAACTCTCGTTCGCCGAAGACCAGCGATTACTCGCAGGGAAAAGAAGAAAAGACATAGAACGTCTCGAATCAGGATGGACCAAAGAACCTAGCGACACAGAAGAGTCAACTGACGACGTCGAAGAAGACGCCACCACTAACGAACAGATTCGCCATGCGCCCATACCACCACTCGACACACCACCACCATACTCGTCGCACGCGCTCCCTCACATCGACCTCACTACGCAAACGACCCTCTCCTTTGCCACATCTACACCAGGCTTATCCATGGCAGCCGCACCAGTGCAAGTAATTCAAGTCGCAGCACCTGCCGCCACTGCTGCACCACAACCAGCGGCCCCGCCACTTGCAGACCCGGCACGAATATTACTAGCACTACAAAACGCACTTAGACGAGGAGGCCCCGGAGGTCCAGGAGGTCCAGGAGGCCCCGGAGGACCAGGAGGACCTGGAGGCCCCGGAGGGCCACCCGCACCTGTTGCACCAGCACCACAACTGCAGAATGTAGTGCCTATCAATCCCGACGTCAAAGTTTCAGGAAACCTCCCTGCAACGTTTGACGGAGATCGGAGCTGCGCTGAGCGGTTCATAGAAGGAGTAAAAGCCTATTTTCGAAGCAATATAGGCGTACCTGGTTTCGACTCACCAATATGGAAAGTAGCAATTACCCTCACCTGCATCGAAGGACCTATAGTCGAAGGATGGGTCCGCGACATGGGAGCTTGGATTGACGGTCTCAACCCCGCCACTGATAACATCCCCGCTGTATGGGATCAATTTGTAGATGAATTCCAAACCCAATTTATGGATACCCAACAAGCTCAAAGGGCGCGAGTAACTATAGAAAACCTCAAAATGAAATGGCCCGCCATCGACCAATACGTCTTGGACTTCGAACGACTAGCATGCAAAGCCGGATACACCCAAGGGGAAGAATCCATCACACGCCTCTTTCTCAGAGGCCTGATGCGATCGGTGCTCGGAGATGTACTCATGCACCCAATACCACAAAACTATGGGATATAAAAGAAAAGGCTATCAACGTCACCAAGGCGCAACAACTAAGAAATGCGCTTATGAACAGCGTGCAAAATGCTAATCCTACCACACGTGTACTGATGGGAAACTGGCGTATGCCGCCCACGTACACTCAACGACAACCGTTCTTCACTCAGCGAACCCCAAACAATAATGAACAGCCTTGATTCAATTCATCCAACGCACCACGAACTATGGCAAATCAACCTGTGCCAATGGACCTAGACCGCGTGCGAATGCCACGACAGTCCAGACCAATGAGAGGACGAGGATTCGGAGGACAAGTAGCCCAAATGAATAATACTCAACCATGCATACAACGAAACAACAGTTGTTTCGAATGTGGTGAAACCGGCCACTACGCGCGCGACTGTCCCAAACGCCTCAACTCGCAAGCCAACCTCATAGATTGGGAAACTACGACAGAAGCCGTGACGGAAACCACTTATGCCGACACCACTCCATCCGACCCGGTTAGTGCCACATGTGCACAACTGAATGCATTCACTGCAGATCAAAAACGCGAACTTGCAGAAAAGTTAGCCTCATCTTCAGATTTTCTCTCAACCTAATCCGTGCGGCCTGGATTAGGAAATTAGATGACAAAGTGTATATGTCGAATAGGAAATCAATGACCATTCGTTTCTATATACACTCCATCACCAAGAGGGCCGAAGCTACAGCATTAATTGACTCTGGAGCAACCGAAAACTTTCTCAACCAACAATACGCTCAAGAACTCCAATTACCGATCAAAAGCATGGAAAAACCTCGCGAATTACTAAACGTCGATGGCACACCAAACAAAATAGGAAAACTTCAATTCTATGTCGATCTACTAGTACAAACCGGTCAAAATCGCACAAAAATGCGATTCTTTTTGGCTAATCTAGGGGAGCATAAAGCCATACTAGGCTATCCATGGTTCGCTGTGGTACAACCAAATATTAACTGGGCTAGAGGTTGGATTGATACGTCACACCTCCCACTCATTCTTAAAGTAGAAGGCGCACCCACCTGGCAAAAACCGATAGAACCCAAAAACCCACCTACCGAAGAAGGAGATCTATATATCGGACGAATCGTCGTCCGCACCATGAACACATCAGAAACTATTACTATACCAACACAATACCAGCGACACTCCAAAGTCTTCAGTGAAGAAGCTGCCCAACGATTCCCGGAGACACGAATCTGGGACCATGCTATACAACTCAAACCCGGAGCCCCGTCCACACTACCTGGAAAAATATATCCATTAACCCAAAGCGAGCAAGAAGAACTACTGCAAGTTCGTAAAAGAACATTTAGCAAAAGGATACATCCGACCATCGAAATCCCCGTACGCAGCACCCTTCTTCTTTATTAAAAAGAAGGACAGGAAGCTCCGACCTGTACAAGACTATCGAAAGTTAAATGAGTGGACTATACGAAATTGATATCCTCTGCCACTCATCCCTCAACTAATCAATCGCGTTAGAGGGAAGGAGAAGTTCACCAAATTTGACATTCGTTGGGGTTATAACAACGTACGAATTAAGGACGGCGACCAATGGAAGGCAGCCTTCCTTACCAACGAAGGATTATTTGAACCCACAGTTATGTTCTTTGGACTTACGAATTCGCCAGCCACGTTTCAAACCATGATGAATGCAATCTTCGAAGAAGAACTCCGTGAAGGATGGCTCGTGATATATATGGACAATATCCTTATTGCAACCACCAAAAACGACCCAAGACACGAAGAATATGTGCATAAAGTACTGGACAAATTACAAAAGCATGATTTATACCTCAAACCAGAAAAATGTCAATTCGAACGAGACACTATCGAATTTCTAGGAGTAATATTACAAGGCAATACCATTCAAATGGATCCCAAAAAGGTAGCAAGTGTACGACAATGGCCAACGCCAACAAATCCCACAGAAATACGTGCGTTCCTTGGATTCACGGGTTTCTACCGATATTTTATACCCAACTACTCGAGGATTGCGCGACCATTACTCGACCTTACAAAGAAAACAACATCATGGATCTGGCACAAACCCCAACAAGATGCATTTGAAACCCTCAAAACATTAATATGTAAAAGCCCAGTCCTCACACAACCAAATTACACCAGACCTTTCACATTGGAAACTGATGCGTCAGCATATGGCGTGGGAGCCATACTCTCACAAGAGGGAGAATCAAACCAACAGCATAAACCAAAACGACACCCCATCGCCTTTTACTCAGCAACATTTTCCCCAACAGAACACAACTACGATATCTTTGAAAGAGAATTATTAGCGGTTATCAAAGCCCTTACTCACTGGTGCCCACATCTAGCCGGCACTCAGCACCCCATCACGCTACTCACTGACCACGCTAACCTCACCTATTGGAAAAACCCTCGAAAAGTAAACCGAAGAGTAGCACGATGGTTCACAGAATTACAAGACTACTGGCTAGAAATTAAACACGTCCCAGGGAAGAACCACTCAGCAGCCGACTTACTATCCAGACCCCCAACAGAGGACAAAGGGCAGAACGACAATGAAGACGTGACGGTACTACCTCCAAAACTCTTCATTAAGACCCTTTTAGTAGGATCGACCAAAGGACGTCTTGAACAAACACAAAGCCGACATCCAACCTTACTTAAGAACTGGGCACAGACATATGGCATTACTAAAGTCGACGGACTCTGGCAACTGAATGGAAGAATAGTGGTCCCACCGGAGCTCTCCATTAAGCGACGATTATTACAAGAACTCCATGATGTCCCAACTGCGGGACACCCAGGTCGAGACGAAACAATTAAACAAGCAATGTTGTGCTATTGGTGGCCTGGAATGGCTCGATGGATTAAAGACTACATAACAGGATGCGCAACCTGCCAACAAAATAAAAACAAGACACACCCATCCCGAATCCCGCTGTACCGCATCCCCACCAACCAAGACTCCTTACCATTCCGTCAAATTGCTTTGGATCTCATAACCCAACTACCCAAGAGTAATGGGTATGACGCCATCCTAACCATAGTTGACCACGGAGCGACTCGAGCAGCAATATTTCTCCCTTGCGTAATGACCATAACCGGACCACAAATAACTCAGTTATACATGGACCATGTCTATCGATGGTTCGGATTACCAGAGAAAGCGATAACGGATAGAGACCCACGTTTTACATCACACTTCGGAAAAGCCCTTGCAGCACGTCTCGGCATAAATCAAAATTTATCCACCGCATTCCACCCTAGGACAGATGGATCGTCCGAACGAGCAAATCAGTGGATTGAGCAATATCTCCGTCTCATCACCTATGACCAAACCGATTGGAGTAACTGGTTATCGATTGCGTCAGCTGTATACAACAATAGAACCAACAGTACTATCAAGATGTCGCCATCGGAAGCCCTTGCTTGGCTACAGAGTTCAACTTCACCCACAGCTTGGGGTCCCGACTAATAATGAATTCACTGAAACACGCATGGTAATTCTTCGGAACAAGCGAGCTCAAGCAATTGCTGCGATCAACCTTATGGCACAGAACCATCCGACACCAGCTGACATATATCATGAAGGACAAGAAGTATGGCTAGAAGCCTCGAATCTATCCTTACCATATCTAACCCCAAATTGGCACCCAAAAGACATGGACCATTCAAGATTCTACAGAAAATCTCCCCTGTGGCATATCGATTGCAACTACCCATGACATGGCATATCCACGACGTCTTCCACGCCTCACTACTAACACCCTACCAAACCACACCAGCCTATGGCACAACTTCCGCAACGCCACCACCGCCCCTCCTTGAAGAAGAAGGACAACTAGAACCTGAAGTTATCATGAACCATCGGTGAATAGGAAAACGCCAGCAACTCCAATACCTGGTGAAATGGGCCAAATGCCCTGTCAGTGATGCTACGTGGACGGAAGCAACGAACCCCACCTTAAGACCACTTCTACCGAAGTACCACCGATCCCAGAAACCCCGCCTACCCATACGTATAAAAGCACCTACACCATATCCCATAACGACACCCTCGAACATCTCCACTGCAATATGTCTACTATCGACATCTCCACTCCAGAAACCCGCGTTTCATCTCTTCCCTCTCCAGTCAACCCCATCTCCCCTAGAACACTCCAGATCATTCTGGACACGTACTCCGATTTGTCCCCGGCCCAGTTACGCTTGTTCATCGACGGTCTCAGTGAGACCATACAAACCAGAGAAGTGGCCCAACAAGCCACGTCAGCTGACGCCCAACGCCAGCACGAACGGGTCGTTGAGCTTGAGGCACAAGTTACTCGCCTATCCCAACAACTACAAGAACATGACCAACCCCCCGTCTATGCCCCAGAAGGCTTCAAATCGAACGATGGCCGCGCCCCCAACCTCCTCATTCCAATCCCAGGGGGAAATGGGACACGTGCAGTTGCCCGCTTTGTACGCCGTGATCAAGAGCGACCCACTTGGGCCCTGGGAGTGTTGGGAGACCAACCGGACGAGCCGCAGTATGCCGCCCATCTCACCGCAGCCCCCATTAACGACATCAATCAACCACCGAAAGCCTCCCTCAGTGGTTCGTCCTACTCATCGGGGCTGAATCAGCTGAGCTACCATACGTCCTCGAAGAAGCCAACCGTGACACAGACTGGGGAGTCGTGGCTGACATTTTCAGATACAACTCCCTCGACACCCACCTCAGTGACTTGCTTGTCAAGCAAGACATCCTCGAAGGGGACATACGAGGCACGCGCGAAGACTTGCATCACTGCAAACGCCGCCTTGAGAGGGCCAACGCGGCAACCCGGCTCGCCCACCTCGAGCTCCACGAGCCACCACAAGAAGCACCTGCCCCTATCAGGGCAGGATGGAGACGTTTTGGATGAGGACGTCCAACCTTCGCCGAGGGTGATGTCACAGGAGCTCGTCGTGTTGGACGAATCTAACGTCGACAGCTCAAGAAGAACTGAAACTTGCCAGCAAAACGTAGAGCTGGCAGTGAGACGTGGCGCCGAAGTATTCCCGTTCCTGCGTATATAACATGTAGCTTGCACACCATGTAGACCCCAAGTCAAATCTCCTGTCTCTTAGTCTCGTAGCCTCTCAATCGTAGTCTCATTTCCGCTCACAAGCGTTGGGAACACTTACTCGTACATTGAACACTACTCAAATCTCTCGTTATCGTCGCTACTCCAAGTGACGGTGACAGGTACAGGCTGTGAGAGATGATCATGGAGAGAGAGGGCCAGGATGTACTAGATGAGGCAGTCACAAAGGAGTACCCCTGGTAGTAGAGTGCTGCAAACCAAATGGACAGTCTGAAGACTGTCCACTACTTTATTGAGTGCTTGTATACTACAAGGGAACTGCTAAATAGGGAACAAGTCATAACCTTGTTATCAAGCACAATTGATGGATGAGTAAGAAGTCAGAGTATGCTTACTGAGCATGCTCAGTCATGCTCAGTAAGCTGCTGAGTAAGGAGGCTCATATTGATGAGTAAGAGCCTTTAGTGTCCATGTGTTCACTGCTTACTGTCATTTTCATGTGACCTTGCACTTGCCATTTTTGGATGTCATTTCAAGTGCAAAATTAAAACTGCTATATCTCAACAGTTTCTCAGCAGATTGCCTTGAAACTTTGACAGTAGAACCTTATATACTGTATCTAGGTGCAGCTAAAATATGGGAGCCTAACATTCAGTTCTTGGCATGTCGATTTTCAGGTGCTGACATGAGTGCAAAACTTTGAACTGCCATATCTCAACTGTTTCTCAATCAATTTACCTGAAACTTTGACAGTGGGATTTCATGTCCTGTATCTAAATGCAGCCCAAGAGTTGGTGTCTAATTCTTAGTTCTTGAAGTTTTGATTTTTGGGTGTGATCTGAGTGTGAAATTTTGAACTGCCATATCTCAACCATTTCTCAATAGATTGTCTTGAAACTTGGATAGTAGAACCTTATATACCATATCTAGGTGCAACTAAAATATGGGAGCCTAATATTCAGTTCTTGAAGTTTCGATTTTTGGGTGCTGGTCTGCATGCGAAATTTTGAATTGCCATATCTCAACCATTTCTCAATGAATTGCCTTGAAACTTGGACATTAGAACCTCATGTACTGCATCTAGATACAATCAAATAATGGGTTTCACTTGTTGAATTTTCACATTTTGGAGTGCTGACTCCAAGCATGATAAAATTACATTCTCTACAGTTGAATACATGGTATAATACAACTATTTAAAATGATGTGAGGCATATGTCGAGGCAGCAATTGCAATCACACATGAATGGGCAAGGGGAGGTGAGGCAAGGTGGGCTGCGAGCCCTCACATATGGTGGTGGCATGTCATCCATGAATACATGCAAATTTGTAAAGTTATCACCCTGGAGCTCATTCAGAACATGTTCTGCAAGTCTGGAATCTGGCCCCTCAATCCATCAGTCTTCACTGAAGAAGACTTTGCACCTAGCATGGCATCATCCTCTTCATCACACTTCCCATCTTCATACCTGACGGAGGTTCCATCCTTGCCTCCAGCAATCAGCTCAGATATGAGTTCCAATACTGCTGACAGTGATTACATTGCCTCAGACTCAGAGGGAGGCACCAAGGATGTGACCAGTAGTCACAAATCCTCAATTCCTGATGCACACTTGTGTGCATGCAATGTGATAATCACATATGTGTCTTTGGCACAGACCATGGAGGGGATTGTGGTGACTCACTGTTGAACAATCCAGTTCAAGAGCGAGGGAGGAGTTCAAAGATGAGTCAATAAATGTCCAGGACGGTGTGAGTGAGAAGCAGAGTCCAAAGCAGTACCAGATACCAAAGAGGTACAGCTACTGGTAGTATGGAGAAGTTATGCAGGGAAGAGGCCAGGTGTTACCGAGTGGTTTGGGGTCCGGAAGATGCCGGAACACCTGAACTATGGACTGCACCATTTGCATCATGAGTGCGTCAGATCTTGATCATTTATGTTCATTGATATCGCGTTCAGAACGCGTTGATCGTATCTATCTGAAGATGTATTGAAGAAGCAATGAGTAGCATTGCTTCTGTTCCAGATGATCCTGTACTGCCACGTACGTCGCTTCCTTGATTAGGAAAGTACTTATGACACCGAGATTGCTACTAGGGAAGCACTTAATGCTTCCAGCACCGAGATTGTTTACATAGAAGCAACCTTGCTTCTATGAGCCATGTTTTGCTTCTATAGCACCGACCAGTACTACAGTAGCACAAACCTTATCCCTGTAGGGCTATATAAGGCCCCCAGTTGTAACAGTTGAGCCCTAAGCTCAACTTAGTTTGCCAATCCCAAACAGTTGACTCCTACCCCGTCTGCAGAGCCCCTCTCATCTTGTTGCCATACTCCAGAAGGATCTAACACTCCTTCCCCTCCACGAGTATTGCTTGCTTGACTCAAGCATATCTGCATTGGTAGGACGCATTCATAGATGCGACCATTGATCTTATTTAAGGCACTTTGGAACCTTAACACAGTCCCGTGTCTATTGATATTTTTCTCACCAAACGGTCATGACTTTTGACTGACCCCCAGCACATTGTCACTCTGACCTACTGAGCCACCCCTTCATCATCCACCATCATTATAACAGGTGATCTTGATGTTGCACAGCATAGAGCACAGCTAACAGGCCAAGCAACCCACCTTAGAGTGTTGTGATCTACCCCTCTTTCGGTTCGTCCCTAAATTACTCCTTATTGTTCCTTACTTTCACTCCCATCCCCTTGGTTACAGTTTCATCCCTTGATGCTGATGGCCTTTATTGTTTCACCCTTTGTGTTTCATCTATTATGTTATCTATTGTTGAGTCTCTTTTGCTATTGGCTCACTCTTTTATCTATTGTTCTGCATATAGTACTGTACAGCCTTGCTACATACAGTATTTAAGTGCCTGTAAAAGCTGGGGAATGCCCCAAGCTTAGCTTTGTCCCATTTCCTGTTGCATCCCCTTTGCCCTGTATCCTCTCTCAAATCACAACTTGTTTGTGCTGGCTCTTACCTTGCTTGACATCAACACACTAGGAGGAACTCTCATGTTCCTCTTATTCCTCTCTTGCTCTATCATTGTCCTCCTCTCCTGTGAAACCAGGAGATCAACTCTGTCTGCAGACTGAGTCATTGTCTGATTCAGCCTTGAGATGCTAAACCCTTGATCCGGTCTCTTTGAGCCGGCCCCATTGAACCCTTGAACCAAGTCACAGGGACTTGGCTCCACTGGACCTTGAGCTAACGCTCTTACGGCTGTGACGCTGTAACATAGAGGTTGTGCTAAGTGCTCAAGTGATATTGGGGTGTAGAGCGATATATATACTTGTCTACATGTATGGTATTTATACCTCTATGACCCATGGCTGTTCCTAAGACCAAAAGAGGTGACTACAGGTGTCCACTATATTGTGCACACAGTGACACGTGATGTGGAAATGTTTTAGACACAGCATAAGGCTGCATCTTGTGATAGATAGTGTAGTATGTGTAACCCTAGTCCCATATGTGCAAGTTCTATCTAACACATAATATCTATGAGCGGATCTAGAACCTTGTATGAAGGTCTTTGCCTTCTTTGATCCATTCGGGTTCCAGTTCAACACTTGATGCCTTTGGAAAGGCGGTGGTCACAATGTGAAGACCATGTGTGTTGGACAGGTGCAAAAACCAACACATCAAGCGGCTGAAGCTTGTGTGTTGTTTTTGAAGGGAGGCAGAAAAGGATAATGTTATTGTCATATGCAAGTTGCTGCATGGTTAGGGTCTCATGCAAGTTGTGCCCATTGAGTGTCAGTACAATTGGTTTGTTGTTAATGTGGTGTGTATTAGCAAATGGAATAAACACAGATTGGAACCATCACTTGCATATTTCATGGTCTGTCCACCCAGAAGGGGATGTTGCAACACTGTGAAGACAAGATTATTGATTTCATGCTGGCATACCACTGGATTGAATTGCACCTTCCAATGCCTTCCAAATCCTGGCAGTCAGGCAGTGGGCCATCTGAGAGAACAAATCCTGATGGCATAAGGGATCCTGCTGCCAAAATGCATTCAATGATGGAGACAAGCTCCAAACTGTCACTTTTATTGTGGTATAGCTGCTTTTGCTCTTTCATGGATAGAAATTTCTTTCCATTATTTTTATGGCCACCTCCCTTCTGGATTCCCTTCTCATCCATGTTCCATTGATGGTGTGGTGGTATCCCATGATATGTGTCCATCAGTGCCTGTAGTTTTGCAAAGTAGTCATGGACTACTGTCTTATTGAAGTTTTGTGCATGCTTTGGATCCAACCCACTCGCTTTTGAGAATGTCAGATGGGAATTGCATTTGATGAACCAATGGTGCCAGTTTATTCCAGGGTACTGGCTAGATAGGTCCAAGGCATGATTGTGCAATGCCTTTTGATCCAGAGGCATCACCTTTGCAGAACGCTGGTCACACCAATCAAGAAGTGCCTTTCCCTGGGCCACCTTGAGAAGCTGGCTATCCTGGTGGGCTTCCTGATGCAACTGATGCTTCCCAGAAGCACTGTCTTGTAGCATCTGGCAGGAAACCTTGGAAAGCAAGATTCCATTCTTGTGGTCACTCAAGGCTGCCTGTAGCTGCTTCCCATATATATGGTCTTGTGCTGGCCAACTGGACCGCCTGTAACATGGCATTAAGAGAGTAGGCCCTCCAAGTCAGTGTATGGTTGGATCACCCCAGCTGGAATCAAACTCCACTCTCCACCATGACAGCAGGCATGATACAGGCATGATACAGGCATGACCCCTGCTGAAATATTACTCAAGAACCACTTGATGGACTGCCATTTTTATTTGCTAGACTGACATTAATGGCACTCAATAATATAACTACAAACTTTTGAATGGTGTTGTTCAAGCGAATACAGGGGAAAATGAAATCACCAAGATGGTAGTGAACGCCGAGTTCCCAGTGACCCACACTATCGTGCATGTACTGTCAGTGTGGATGATCGCCACAAATGCAAATGTCACGAAAGTAACGGACATGTAACACATGCCAAATTGTTTGTTCTCACTCCCACTCATCCCCGTCCCCGTCTACTCTCACCCTCAATGCTCCTTTTTGTATATCCGATCGGACTAGGCATCCCTTTCCCAGTCGAGATTGAAGGGTCGGAGACCGTTGGCCAACTAAAAGACGCAATTTGGCAAAAGAATCCCAACGACTTCAAAGATATTGACGCCCGCCGGCTTGTCCTCTACCAAGTCGACTTACCTGATGACGAGGACCTTGAGGAAGCTGCTAAACAAGCTGCGAGAGATCAACTGTCGCTGAAAGCGACTCGCTTGCTCTCCACACTATTCCCGACGGGTCCTCCAGAGCTGAAGATCAGCATCGTCGTGGAGGATCCAAAGATCAGAGAGAGTGAGTCCCCGACGAGCGTTGCTGATGACATTATGCTTAATCCTCGCTTCCCAATTTCATCCCAATTGCGACGTGGCAACTCATGACATTCTTGTGCGGTGACCATGTCGTTTTTACAGATGTGGCTGAAGTCAGCCAGGCGCTCAACTCGGAACTGGTCAAAGAGTACAAAGACATCTTCATCAATGTGTCCAATTGGGGAGACTTCGAGGAGGCCGATATCCACGGCAATCATATTGTGGAAGCGACAGCGGTACCACAATTTGTTACAGAGTTTGAAAAAAAGCTGGACAGCAAGCCGACTGTGACCCCTGATGTGCGATGTTTCCTTGACTTGTCCGTCTGCTTTCCGATTTTGACTGTTTAATGTAGTTGTATTCCGCGTGCGAATGTATCTCCGGTCAATCTTTGGCTGCTGCATATGATAGAAGCAACGAGGCCATGGACATCGACGATGGGCCACCCGAGGAATCCATCTCCGACTTCCGATCTCTGGGTGAGCGGGAGGTGCCTCGTCAAGCCCAGGGAGACGAGATGTCACATGTGGTGTATATTATGTCCGATAAATGGCCAAGCCATCAGCAACGGCAACAGAATCGCAACGATGCTTTCAAGGAACGTGTGGCCCAGATGATCTTTTTCGGAAAGTTGTACTACTATGTTCAGGGGCAAAGAACGATCACGGCTCATCTGTAAGTTCTCACTTGGTCCATCTATCACGAGTTAGCATCTTCCGTAGAGGCCACGAGCCATGGCCTTTCGATCTTATCGTCAAACATGAAAACGAAACCGGACCAACACAATTCCGCAAATACAAACCTCGTAGCGATTTCCGCTTATCGAAGTCACGTCTTCCTCGACTGCTAGTAGAAGTCGATTCGACGTCAAGGGTATATGACGATCCCAACCGAAAGCCTGTGGACCTTATCCGGATGCTTTTGGCAGGGGCCGCCGTGGTCCGTTTTGCAAACAAATTCTTGGAATCATTCAAGGGGCGGGATTTCGTGCTCGTTGCTGTCTATATCACGAGCAAAGGAGTAGCAAGTCGTTATACGATTTTTCAGGATCCGGATGATCCGAATTCGCCATTCGTATGTCGTCCCCTGGGTTTCGAGTAAGCTCGTTGGCTGAATGATCGTAGGTTTATTACAACCAAAAGGTATTTTCGTTTGGGACCTCGGATGGCCGCATCGAGTTTGCACGCCAGTTGTACAACCTTAATTATATGCTAGAAGGGGCAAACGAAGGCAAAGACACGGAATCAAATGTTGACAGGCTCAAGGAGAAGATTTTGAAATATAGCAAGAAATTTCCTTTGGAGTCGATGTTCGGCAAGGGCACCAAGAAGAATACTGATAAGACAGATGACGGTGCAGGTACCGGTGGAGGTAGGGGCGCGGGTGCGGGAAGCGCAGATGCAGCGGACCACATGGAGTTCCGAGCCCACGGGTATGAGGTGGAACCTGAAGTCGTGGTGGATAACCGCGGTAACGTATTTGAGCCGCTTGTCAAGGTGTGGTAAACCTTTTCTACTCATTTTACGCGCTGACGCTTGGCCCCCAGATGCCGTCGCACATCCTCAAGGTGTATCGACCGTCGAACCCGAAAAATGTTCTCATCGCGAAAAAAGTTCGCGAGGAATCGAAAGAGATCGCGATCTTCAACCTTCTTGATTCCATCCAGCCCAAGTCGAGACACATTGTCTCGCTACTCGATTCGTTCCATATCTCGTCGAGGATGTGGCTCATTCTACCTAGAATGAGCTCTCTCGCGGATTATGTCACGATCTGCCCTGACGAACTTTATGGCAAGGTCGCTCAAGTCTGCGGGGGTCTCATTGAGGGCCTAGCGTATCTTCACAGACACTACATCGCTCACAGGGACATCAAGCCTCACAACCTTCTTGTCGACCGAGACTTTGGCTTGAAAATCATCGATTTCGATATCGCTATGCAAGTGAAAGATGAGAACGAGGAAGTTGATGACCAATGCGGGACGAAGCATTGGATGGCACCGGAGATCGGCAAGTCGTGGTACAGTCCGATCAAGGCCGACCGATGGTCTTGCGGGCATGTTATATTGCATCTTCTTGACGCAGTCGGGAAAGAAGACAATCAATGGAAGGCAATCGCGAGGAGGCTGGAGGCACATGATGCAGACAAGCGGCCGTCGTTACTTGAATGGCCCATATGGTTCGCACCCCCGCCCTCGAACGTCGTCAACATAGCTGGTGAGATAAAGGCCCTGCGGCATCGCCAAGGCACAGTGAAGGTCGATGGAGAAAACGCAATGCCCCTGCAGGCGAAGAAGCAGAGACTGACAGAATTTGACCGGAACGAGGGGGGGAGGGAGTTCGGAGGATGTTACGAACCACAGGCATCGCAACCCGTGGTTAGAGTTTGTTGAACTCGTGGCACTTGTTGGTAGTGGTGTAGGCACATAGAATGTTGATACCCAGTCCCCAGTATCTATTATGTATGTGAATTGTTCCCCGCTATGATTATTTTTATTTTTTCTAGATCTACTTTTATTTGTCGTTTTCAGATAACGTGACGCGCCGGAAAATTCCGAAAAGAAATAGGTTGGTACTTTACCATTAGCTGCAGTGCATGGCTACCACATACTAATTTTGACATCTCCAACATTTCAATTGTTCATTCTTGGTACACTAAATTTAGAATCTAGTTTTCATTCTGGTTTGAACATGCTATCTTTTAGGATTTTTTGCTTAGAATTTGGCAAGATAAATCAAGTTCTTTCTACCCCACCAGCCTCTTTCTTTGAATTGTTGAATGTCCTCCTGTGCATAATCCATGATAAATATGGCTGTTCCCATGTCAATTTTCAACACTCCTTGCAAGTCCTGGATGGTGATGAAATTCTGGGATAACTGCATGATTTGGGTGAAGCCTTGTGATTTGAGTGCTCTACCAAATTCCAAAAACTTGAAGCCTTTTGTATTGCGCAATGAGTTGTCCATGAATTCTTGAAACCATTGTTCAATCTCAACAGATATCTTGATGGCTGGTGGCAGTGGTGGTGGTGCCACCTGATTGCCTGCTGGTTGCACACTGAGGATTTGTTGGTACTGGCCCCACTCCAGATGAAGGACAATTGGAATTGTAATGCCATGGCCCCCCATTGTGCCAAAAGGAGCAGTACCCTGAAGTGGTTCATGTTGTGACTCACTGTTGAACAATCCAGTTCAAGAGCGAGGCAAGAGTTTGGAGATGAGTCAACTAAGTTCTAGGATGAAGTTGGTGAGGAGTATGGTCCAAACAAGTAGCAAATACCAGAAAGGGACTGGTACAGGCTGTGAGAGATGATCATGGAGAGAGAGGGCCAGGATGTACTAGATGAGGCAGTCACAAAGGAGTACCCCTGGTAGTAGAGTGCTGCAAACCAAATGGACAGTCTGAAGACTGTCCACTACTTTATTGAGTGCTTGTATACTACAAGGGAACTGCTAAATAGGGAACAAGTCATAACCTTGTTATCAAGCACAATTGATGGATGAGTAAGAAGTCAGAGTATGCTTACTGAGCATGCTCAGTCATGCTCAGTAAGCTGCTGAGTAAGGAGGCTCATATTGATGAGTAAGAGCCTTTAGTGTCCATGTGTTCACTGCTTACTGTCATTTTCATGTGACCTTGCACTTGCCATTTTTGGATGTCATTTCAAGTGCAAAATTAAAACTGCTATATCTCAACAGTTTCTCAGCAGATTGCCTTGAAACTTTGACAGTAGAACCTTATATACTGTATCTAGGTGCAGCTAAAATATGGGAGCCTAACATTCAGTTCTTGGCATGTCGATTTTCAGGTGCTGACATGAGTGCAAAACTTTGAACTGCCATATCTCAACTGTTTCTCAATCAATTTACCTGAAACTTTGACAGTGGGATTTCATGTCCTGTATCTAAATGCAGCCCAAGAGTTGGTGTCTAATTCTTAGTTCTTGAAGTTTTGATTTTTGGGTGTGATCTGAGTGTGAAATTTTGAACTGCCATATCTCAACCATTTCTCAATAGATTGTCTTGAAACTTGGATAGTAGAACCTTATATACCATATCTAGGTGCAACTAAAATATGGGAGCCTAATATTCAGTTCTTGAAGTTTCGATTTTTGGGTGCTGGTCTGCATGCGAAATTTTGAATTGCCATATCTCAACCATTTCTCAATGAATTGCCTTGAAACTTGGACATTAGAACCTCATGTACTGCATCTAGATACAATCAAATAATGGGTTTCACTTGTTGAATTTTCACATTTTGGAGTGCTGACTCCAAGCATGATAAAATTACATTCTCTACAGTTGAATACATGGTATAATACAACTATTTAAAATGATGTGAGGCGTATGTCGAGGCAGCAATTGCAATCATACATGAATGGGCAAGGGGAGGTGAGGCAAGGTGGGCTGTGAGCCCTCACATATGGTGGTGGCATGTCATCCATGAATACATGCAAATTTGTAAAGTTATCACCCTGGAGCTCATTCAGAACATGTTCTGCAAGTCTGGAATCTGGCCCCTCAATCCATCAGTCTTCACTGAAGAAGACTTTGCACCTAGCATGGCATCATCCTCTTCATCACACTTCCCATCTTCATACCTGATGGAGGTTCCATCCTTGCCTCCAGCAATCAGCTCAGATATGAGTTCCAATACTGCTGACAGTGATTACATTGCCTCAGACTCAGAGGGAACCACCAAGGATGTGACCAGTAGTCACAAATCCTCAATTCCTGATGCACACTTGTGTGCATGCAATGTGATAATCACATATGTGTCTTTGGCACAGACCATGGAGGGGATTGTGGTGACTCACTGTTGAACAATCCAGTTCAAGAGCGAGGGAGGAGTTCAAAGATGAGCTGATAAATGTCCAGGACGGTGTGAGTGAGAAGCAGAGTCCAAAGCAGTACCAGATACCAAAGAGGTACAGTTACTGGTAGTATGGAGAAGTTATGCAGGGAAGAGGCCAGGTTGGTCACAAGGGGATGGTCCTTAAAGGAGTATCCCAGGGATAGAGAGTGCCATAAACAAATGGATAGTCTGAGGACTGTCTGCTACTTTATTGAGCACTTATATACTACAGGGGGACTGCTAAATAGGGAACAAGTCATAACCTTGTTATCAAGCACACTTGCTGGATGAGTAAGAAGTTGGAGTATGCTTACTGAGCATGCTCAGTCATGCTCAGTCAGCTGCTGAGTAAGAAGGCTCTTATTGATGAGTAAGAGCCAGTACTGTCCACATGTTCACTGCTTTGGTACATGTGTGAAACACCTGATTCATTTACTGTTAGTTAGTTTAGGGCTGGTCATTTGAGGACTTGTAGTTTGGTTCAGGGAATAGTGTTGCTTATAAGGCCCCTTATATAGTTCTATTAGGGTCATTAGAGTTGACCCTAATACTTATACTAAGGTCCTTAGTATTGTTCTATAGTTCGTTCTATGGTTATTAGAGTTAGTCTAATAACATGTTGTAGGCTTGTTAGTGTCTTGTTAGTGTCGCTTGTAGAGCACTTAGGGTCGTTGTAAAGGGTCCTTAGAGAGGCTATAACACTTGCCACTAAGTGGGGCTTGCTGTATGTTGATTGTGCCAAGAATTGCTTGCGTGACAATGCGGGCATGATATTGTGGACACCTCTACTCACCCCTTGTGTCCATGCGAACAGGGTGACACCTTAGAGGCTGGGTTTCCTCTAATAAGGAAGGGTCTTTCAAGGGCCCTCTCCGGAGAATGGTTCATGACATTCATCCCCTCTTTATGACCTAGTTGCTCCTGCAACTATGTTATTTGGCTTGGGCATAGTTGGGGACTGTTGGTGAAAGGCCTTCACAGTCTCTTTGGCTTTGACTAGGTTAGACACGGGCTCCCAAGTGTTCTCTGCCATGGGGTACCCTTTCCACTGTACTAGGTATTGGATACCTCTGTGGTTAGGGGAAAGTCTGGATGCTAGAACTTTGTCCACTTCATATTGTTCCTCCCCTCCTACTATAGTAGGTGGGGGTTGTTTGAAGTTGGGACTGTGGGCAGCGGTCTCTTTGTATGGTTTAATCAGGGAGTTATGGAAGACAGGGTGTATTCTCCATGTCTTAGGTAGTTCTAGGCATATGTTGACTGGATATGAGGTGACATCCTTGAAGGGTCCGTACCATCGAGGGGCTATCTTAGCTTTCGGATGTGTTGTTTTCAGATTAGTGGCCTCTAGCCAGACCAAGTCTCCTTCTTTGAATTGGTACTTGGGGAAATGGGAACTGGGTTGTCCCATTAGTGCTGTGGCATAATGGAGGGAGGCTGCAACTTCCTCTCTTAGTTGGTTCAGTCGTTGTAGGTGTTCAAGGACTGAGGGGAATTTGGTATTGAAACTAAGGGGGGGGGCGAATGTTGGATTGAAGCCATACCATATTTCGAAGGGGGCTTTATGGGTAGCACTGTGGGTGTGTGCATTATGAGCAAACTCCATGAAGGGGATTAGTTTGGCCCAGTTGTCTTGTTGGTGATTGCAGAAAATCCTCAAGTATTGTTCTAGTTCTTGATTAACTCCTTCTGTTTCTCCATCTGACTGAGGGTGATATGCTGTACTAAGGGAGGACTTGACATTCAGTTTCTTCCATAGTTCCTGGGTGACTTTGGCTGCAAATTGATGACCTCGGTTGGAAATGATTTGGGTTGGTAGTCCCACTCGTCTCCACACATTGTTCTTGATTAGTGAAGCAGTATCTTCTGCAGTAATGGTTTTATGACACGGGGAAATAATAGTGGCTTTGCTAAAGCGGTCCACCACCACTAGTAGGCTGTCATACCCCTGAGAGGGGGGTAGGTTGATGATAAAGTCCATAGTAATGCTATCCCATATCTTGCCTGCTGGGGTGATAGAGACTAGAGGCATGGTAGTTGTTGGGTGGTTCTTTGTGCTTTGGCATATTGCGCAACCATCTACATAGCTTTTGACAAATGTTAGCATCCCTGGCCACCAGTAGTTGTGACTTATTAGTTCGTAGGTCTTCTATTGGCCTGGGTGGCCAGTGGCTAAGGAGTCATGGTGTACTTTGAGGACTGTATGCCTCAGTGTGTCTGACTTTGGGACGTAGACTTTCCCTTTAAAGAGGATGGATCAGACCATCTTCTAGGTTCCAGTCTTGTAAGCCTTTTGTAAGGCAACGGGGGCTGTTCTTTAGGATGGTTTCTAGGGCTGTTTTAACTTCTGGGTCATACTCCTTGCTGGAGTGTAGCTGTTTTCTGAGTTCAAAGTCCCCAATGGGCTCTGTTGTGGATGATCGGGTAGCTCTAATTTTGAAAAATTGCTGGTCCAGCAGGACCTTTGCATCATTTTCTTGCATCCCCTCTTTATAGTCTGGCCGCCTGGACAGACCATCTGCTTTATTTTGGGTGCCCGGGTGATGTATGATGTGGAAATTGAATGCACTGAGTAGTAAAGCCCATCGAGCTTGTCGTCAGGTGAGCTTTTGCTTCGTCATGAAGTACGTGAGGTTGTTGTGGTCCGTCCACAACTCCACTGGGTGTTTAGCCCCTTCCAGGTAATGTCTGAAATGCCAAAGGGAGGCAACTATAGCTAGGAGTTCCTTGTCATAGATCATATAGTTCCGTTGAGCTGGGTCTAATGATTTGGAGAAATAAGCAACTGGGTGGTAATGATTTAGTTCATCTGGTTACTCCAAAATGGAGCTGACTGCAAAGTCGCTTGCATCACAGACTAAGCAAAATGGTTTAGAGTGGTCTGGGAGTGCTAAGATGGGTGCCTTTGTGAATGCTTCGATGAGGATGTGGAAGGCTCTTTCTTTGTTGGGTCCCCAATGGAATGGGTGATCTTTCTTGGTTAGGTTAAACAATGGGTGGGCTAGGTGGGGGTATTGATGTATGAACCATCTATAGAAGTTGCAAAAGCCTAAGAAGGCTTGGACTTCAGTGACATTGGTAGGAGTTGGCCACTGCGTTATGCCCACTAGTTTATCCGAGTCCATTGATATGCATCCTTGGGATATGTGTATGCCTAAGTAACTGATGGATGATTGTCAGAAAGCACATTTCTCTGGTTTGAGGTATAGGTCATGGTCTTGTAGAATCTTGAGGACTTTATGTGTCCATTGATCTAAGTCTTGAATGGTGTTTGCTAGGATTAGTATGTCGTCCAGATATACCACAACATGCCCCATTGTGATTAATGGTGCTAGGATGTTGTTCATGAATCATTGGAATGTAGCGGGTGCGTTGCAAAAACCAAAGGTCATAATGAGTGGTTCAAAAAGGCCCAGGGGTGTCTTAAAGGCTGCTAGGTGTTCATCACCTTGTCGGAGTCAGATGTTATTATATCCTCATCGTACATCAAACTTTGTGAAGTATTGTGCCCCTTGCAGTTTGTCAATGTGGTTCGGGATTAATGGTAGGGGGTAGGCATCTTTAATAGTGACACTATTAAGACCTCGGTAATCTTGTATGGGGCGTAGGGCACTGCCTTTCTTTTCTACAAAGAAGAAAGGGCTTGCTATCAGTGCGTTAGAGGTGCAAATAGTTCCTCTCTTGAGGTGCTCATCTAGATATTCCTTCAATGCTATTAATTCCTTTGGAGTGAGCCTATAGATGCCGCAGTCTTTACGTCTGGCCTCTGGTTTGAGGTTAATGGCATGATCCCATGGTGCATAAGCAGGGAGGTGTTGAGAGGCCTGTTCATCGAATACACTTTGCCAGCACTTGAATTCGGTTGGGATTGGCTCCGCAAGGGGTTGTGTTGGCTGGTTATGTTGTGCCAATTTGGTGGACGTTGTACTCTTTGCTTGGTGTTGAACCGGAACCCAAACGGATCAAAGAAGGCGAAGACCTTCATACAAGGTTCAAGATCCGCTCATAGATGTTACGTGTTAGACAGAACTTCAGTATATGCGCTTATGGCAATAGGGTTACGCATACTACGCTATCTATCACAAGATGCAGCCTTATGCTGTGTCTAGAACGTTTCCACATCACGTGTCACTGAATGCGCAATATAGTGGACACCTGTAGTCACCTCTTTTGGACTTAGGAACAGCCCTGGGTCATAGAGGTATAAATACCATACATGTAGACAAGTATACATATTGCTCTACACCCCAATATCACTTGAGCATTAGCACAACCTCTAAGGTGGGTTGCTTGGCCTGTTAGCTGCGCTCTATACTGCACAACACTTGGATGCGTAAATGATGTTGTTGGAATGCCTTATGGATTTGTTGGTCAACCAGGGGTTCTTCTTTATTCATAGTGTCATGAAATATCAGAGCTGCTATTTGTTTGAATGATGGCTCTTCATCTTCTGGGAAGGTGAGGGCTTTTATTGACCCTTCTCATATACTTTGAGCTGATGGGACTGTGATGGAGGGTTGTGTCATTACACATGTCACTGGACAATTCTGCAGAGTGATAGTGTCATTTGTCCAATTGATGTTCAGGTTGTGGTGTCTTAACCAGTCTGTGCCCAGGATAATGTCATGGTCCCCTATGTTGGTAACAAGGAACTCTGCTTGTTTGTCATGTGTGCCTCTGATTGCCTTGATTCGGAGTCGTTGGATGGTGCTATATCTGATTAGGCCATTAGTGTTTGTGGTGCCATCCACATTTTGTGCTGGTAAAGGCTTTTGCAAGCTGCAAAGGTGGAGGTTATGTTGTTTGACAAATTGTTCATGGATTATCATCCCTTCTGCCCCACTGTCTATGAGGGCACTGGCACCGATTTCCTTGCTGCTGATTTTCCCCACGAGTGTTACTTTCAAGGCTATGGAAGGGGATCTTATATTCTTTGTAAAGACTTTGGGGTAATTGATTTGTACAGGTATAGTGGCAATCTGTACCATAGTCCTTAGCGGTGCACTAAGGGGTTCTACTAAAAATCCATAGGGGCAGAATGGGGATGTAGGATGTTAGCAGCGAGATTCTCTTGCCAAGTTACCAGGGACGCAATAGGAACTGGGTCAGTTTCCTTCTGTTCAGGTTGTTCTTCCTGAATGGTAGCCGAGCAGACTGCTGTCTGCGAGGGCTGTCTGGGGTGGCAAGTATGGTTAGTGGCTTTCTTGGACCTGCAGTCCTTTGCCATATGGTTGGCTTTGCCACAGTAATAGCACAGCTTCAGTTCTGTGCGGCACTGTTTCTCAGCCCTGGTGAGAGTGTTACGGGGGGCATTGGTATTCCTGCGCTGTTCTCCGGGTTCTCCCTGGTAGAGGTTGATCTCTACTGGGGTATCTGGGTTGTTAGTGTTTAGGCCCCTGGTTTGTACAGACAGTCTTCCTGTATGGAATGATGGTGATGCCCACATGTGGTAGACTTGGTTGAACGTGCATGCTTTTTCCACTAATGCTGCTAGGGTGGTTGGTGCTGGGGTGATGCCCAATATCTTGGTGTGGATGCCTTGATTCAGGTTATGTCGAAAGGCAAACATTTTAGTGTTCTTGTCTGCTTGAGATCAGGAAGCATGGTGGGACCATTTTTGGTACCATTCATTGAAAGGGGTATTCCCTTGTCAAAGGGAGTGCATCATGGCATTTGACTCTAGTTGTGCGTCAGCTGGGATGAAATGATCGGTGAATGCTGTCTTGAAGGCTTGCCACATGCCATAGTCAACTGGTTGTTGGGCTTGTGCCTTTGTTGTTAGTTCTCAGGCCCAAGTCCCTGCAGGGGTACCGATCTTGAAGTGTGTAAGGGCAGCGGCGACTCTCTTTCCCTGATCTGGGAAGGAGTCCGTGTTGATATAGTAGTAATTGTCCAGTGCAGCCCAAAACGTCTCTGCATTCTCCACTTTTCCATCAAAGGGCTCTGGGGCAGATCCAATGATATGTGCCTGTTGTGCTGGTGCTGGTGCCGCCATTGGAGTGGGTTGTACAGGGGGTGGCAGCAGGAACTGGAGTGGGTGGTGCAAGAGGTGCTGGTGGCGCTGCTTGTGGTGCTGGTGCTGCTGGAGTTGTGACCTGAAGTGTAGGGGTTTGTGTTGCTCCTCGTGTGGGAGATGGAGGTGGTGGCAGAGGTGCTGCTACAGTCCATTGGCCTACTGTTAGGGGGGTTGGGAGATGGCTAGGTTCAGGGGAGTCAAATCCACCTGGTACTCTAGATGGGCCTGGAGTTGGAGTATTCCCTCTCATGGGTGTAAGAGTTCTAGTAACCTGTGATAGGACCCTTGTCGCAGTTTCTACTGTGGCTTCAAGGGTGCAGGTAACTTCTGCCTGTTCTGCTTATTCCTGTGCAGTCGAGAAATCTATGGGTTTGTGGTTTTGGTATGCAAAACCTTCAAGGTTTCTACTCCAGTGGACAGTGTGCCCTTTGAAGGTTGCTGTTCCTGTGAGGAGTTTGAAGTTAGCAAGGAATACAAGTTCTTGTCACAGTAATGAGCCGTGTCAGTTCTCAAGCGTGAAGACAAGTTGATAGTGAAGATGTGTTCAAGGAAATGGGCTGGTTCCTGTGTATAAAGAATAAGGATCCCTGCAGCGGTTGAAGTGTTTTATGCTAAACAGGTTATGGCCAATAGACCCTTCCTAGTACGACTTGGTCTGTTGAGAAGCTAGGGTAAGTTTGTAATGGGATAGACTAGGGCTGGTTCCACTAGCTATATGCGTTCAAGTCTGTCAGAGACCTTGAACAACGCAGAGAGAGTAGAGGAAGGTAGGTCTTAAAGGAGGAGAGCTCTTCTCAGTGGAGCGAAGAGAGAGTCTTAGGGAAGGAAGGGATAGGTAGAGTAGATGGTAGTTGGTGTGTGTGAAGAGTTGGTGAGATGGAGATGTGGATGTGGTTTGAGGATTTGGAGCAAAGTGTCAAGACTCACTGTTGAACTATCCAGTTCAAGAGTGAGGGATAAGCTCGAAGACGAGTCGATAGACGTCCAAGACCGCGTGGGCAAGGAGCAGAGTCCAGAGTAGTAACAAATACCAGAGAGGTACTGTTACTGTGAGAGTAGAGCAATCATGCAGGGAAGAGGCCAGGATAGTCACAAGGGGACGGTCCTTAAAGGAGTATCCCAGGGATGGAGAGTGCCGTAAACAAATGGACAGTCTGAGGACTGTCCGCTACTTTATTGAGCGCTTATATACTACAAGAGAACTGCTAAATAGGGAACAAGTCATAACCTTGTTATCAAGCACAATAGAGTGATGAGTAAGGAGTCGGAGGATGCTTACTGAGCATGCTCAGTCATGCTCAGTAAGCTGCTGAGTAAGAAGGCTTCTCTTGATGAGTAAGAGCTTCCATTGTCCATGTGTTCACTGCTTTTAGTGCACGTGCGAGCACCTGATTCATTTTCTGTTAGTTAGTTTAGGGCCGGTCATTTGAGGACTTGTAGTTTGGTTAGGGAATAGTGTTATCTTATAAGGCCCTTATATAGTTCTATTAGGGTCCTTAGAGTCGACCCTAATACTTCTATTAAGGTCCTTAGTATTGCCTTGTAGTTCGTTCTATAGTTATTAGAGTTGGTCTAATAACGCGTTGTAGGGCCTTTGATACTAGGTTGGTGCCTATTGTAGAGCTCCTAGGGTCGTTCCAAAGGGTCCTTAGGAGGGCCCTAATACTGTCTTTTGTTACTAGAAGGGTTGCCTTTAAGTGGGGCTTGCTGTATGTCGATTGTGCCGAGAATCGCTCGTGCAACAATGCGCGTGCGATATTGTGGACACCTCTACTCACCCCTTTTGCTCGTGTGAACAGGGTGACACCATAGAGGCTGGGTTTCCTCCTATAAGGAAGGGTCCTTCAAGGGCCCTCTCCGGAGAATGGTTCATGACACAAAGTAGGTTGGATTCTATAAGAGACCAAGCTTAGGGCTTTGGTCACAAAGTACTGAGCTTATATATACAGGAGAAGCGCAGCAATAGCTGCGCTTTGACTGTGCTACTAGTATAGTAGGAGTCATAATAAGTATGAGTCATAGGAATGAGGCCATGAATGAGTCAGAACCAAGTAACTGTGCTGCACAGTCAAAACTAAGAAGCGAATATAAATGGAAAGAGAACCAAACAAAGGGAAAGTAACAGCAATCCAGTGTTACCTGGATGTGTATGGATCACATGATAATACAGATGGGATCACAAGACATAAGAGATCATGAGACCAGTAAGTAAAGGGATGTACGAAAGCAAGCAGTCCATAGTGAAAGGTGAGAAGTAAACATAAAAGGAAAATGTTGTAACAGTTCTGGTATGAGGAGACAGAAATTGTCTGGAGTGAGCAATGTATCTTCTTTGTCAATGCCTTCCCTTGCTTCTAGGGTCCAGGGGTCAAGGAGCGAGTTATACTGAAAGACAGTGTGGTCATGGCAATACCCAAGATAATATTTTCCTGCCAATGCTATATTCCATGTTGCAGAAAAGGATTGGGATTTGTAGTTTTTCGTTGTTGTTGAGGGGTCTCCACTTGGTTTCTTGTTCCCCCTCGCTAGATCCTTGGCTCATGAGCTACCTCTATCCGTACCAGTCCTTATGCCACAGGCAGTAAGGGTCTTTGCAAAAGTAGGGGTGTTCTAGGGAGTGACGGTGTTCTTCTGGTGTGTGGTAGTAGATGCGTCTGATGAAGCATATAGGTTTGTAAAGGTTCTCCCCCTTTACAACCTCTGCGTATGTTGCTGGCTGAATGGTGGCTATTGGTCCCAAGACTTGTGCCAGACACGAGTGTAGTGCCAATCCTTATGCCAGTAGCAGTAGGGATCCTTGCAATAAAATGATAGTTTGAAAAGATGTTGATCTCTTTTTGTGAGATGGAAGATTCATTTCCTGTGGTCGTGTGGTTTGTAAAGGCCTTCGCCTTTTACTACTTCTGCATAAGTGGCTACTGGGATCCTATAGAGGTACGATGGTCCAGTGAGTTGCGTCCCACGGGTATGTGACAGCATATGCTGGTAGTAATGTGGGTATGCCTCATTGTTGGACCTGGAGGCCTTCAAAGTCTAAGGGGTGTGGGGCAAACTGGCTGATTTCCTCCAAGGGATGATCTATGCGCACAAAGGCTTGTGTTCGAGCATGCCACAGTTCTTTGCAATTGTCATGAACCATTCCCCGGAGAGGGCCCTTGAAGGACCCTTCCTTATAGGAGGAAACCCAGCCTCTATGGTGTCACCCTGTTCACACGAGCAAAAGGGGTGAGTAGAGGTGTCCACAATATCGCGCGTGCATTGTTGCGCGAGCGATTCTCGGCACAATCGACATACAGCAAGCCCCACTTAAAGGCAACCCTTCTAGCAACTAAAGACAGTATTAGGGCCTTCCTAAGGACCCTTTGGAACGACCCTAGAAACTCTACAACAGGTACTAACCTAGTATCAAAGGCCCTACAACGCGTTATTAGACCAACTCTAATAACTATAGAACGAACTATAAGGCAACACTAAGGACCGTAATAGAACTATTAGGGTCGACTCTAAGGACCCTAATAGAACAATATAAGGGCCTTATAAGATAACACTATTCCCTAGCCAAACTACAAGTCCTCAAAAGACCGGCCCTAAACTAACTAACAGGAAATGGATCAGGTGCTTGCACGTGCACTAAAGCAGTAAACACGTGGACAATGGAAGCTCTTACTCATCAAGAGGAGCTTCTTACTCAGCAGCTTACTGAGCATGACTGAGCATGCTCAGTAAGCGTCCTCCAACTTCTTACTCATCACTCTATTATGCTTGATAACAAGGTTATGACTTGTCCCCTATTTAGCAGTTCTCTTGTAGTATATAAGCACTCAATAAAGTAGCGGACAGTCCTCAGACTGTCCATTTGCTTACGGCACTCTCTATCCCTGGGATACTCCTTTAAGGACCATCCCCTTGTGACTATCCTGGCCACTTCCCTGCGTGACTGCTCTACTCTCACAGTAACAATACCTCTCTCGTATTTGCTACTACTCTGGACTCTACTCCTTGCCCACGTGGTCTTGGACGTCTATCGACTCGTCTTCGAGCTTATCCCTCGCTCTTGAACTGGATAGTTCAACAGTGAGTCTTGACAGCAATGATTCTTGAAATCTAGTAGCTCCCTATGTGTCCTATGAGGTAATACCGATCCTAAGTATGCTAACTCTGGGAAGTAGCACCGTAAACCAACTACAGAACTGGGGGGTGACTGGCTACTACTGGAGTGTTCTACTAACGGAGTAGCAAAGGGGGTAATAATTGATCAGTAAATGGAAGGGGAGCCGGAATAACTGGGGGAGTAAGGGGCAACAGGCAATCTACTCGGGAACTTGAAACTGCAGAAGCAGAGCGGCAGCCTCTTCGTCTGTGAGAGGGTGCCAGAGTGGTTGGTACAGGAGATGTCTATCTCTGGGGATCCACAGGTTAATACCTGGTGGCATGGGGGGAGTGTCGGGATGGTAGCCACAGTTGCACACCTCTCTGAGACAGAGGCAAATGGCTGGGTGAGTTGGAGTAGGGGACCAGTGGGTGATGAGGCTACTTGCTGGGGTTCGTCTTGTCACGGGGGTGAGTGGCCAACTGATGGTGGAGAGTTCCTCTGGTACAGGGGGGCTGGAGTATCTTGATGGGGGTGGAGAGTATAGTCCTGCAGGGTTTACAAGGTTCTGGGGGGCGTCAATGATACCGTGGGTCCACGTCGCTTCAATCCAGTTGTAGATATATCTTCTTCCCTCCATGTATGCCAACTGGAGGGTAGCTTGCCTGTCATGTATGAACCTATTCAGGTGGAGGTAGTTGCACTGCACAGCAATGTGCATGTGGGTGAGGGTGAACAAGGACAGGTAGTAAGACGCTTGTCCTTCCAGTAATTCTTGGATGAGGGCATAGTGTTGAGGCAAGATGACTTCAGTCCAAAGGTTCTTGTTGCTGTTGGTGAGAGTAAGGATGTCGGTGGGGTGTCCCTCAAAGTCCCTTGAGTTTGAAAGGTGCCAGTACAACAGCTGACACTGCGCAGGCTCGATGAGGTGATTCAAGGTGTAGATGAAGAGGTCGTATTGCGTCTGATTGAGGATTTGTCCAAATGGGAGGAGGCTGACCAGATCTCAGAGGATGTATGCGTTGTGTGACCAAATGTCAATGTTTTGACAGTCGTAGATGTTGACAGTGGAGATCGGGGGAAAGTAAATGTCTCGGAGGATGGGAAGGTGGTTGGCAATGAGCTCCCTTTGGTGGAGGATTGCGTCGTCCTCCAAGTTGTATTTGGAGTCTGTGCTCAGGTTGGGGGAAACTGTGAAATGTGGAGGCACTACAGATACTTTGATTTGACAGTCTAGTGTTACAAGGGTAGTTCTTACTTTTTAAGAACTATGCACTAGGAAGCAATGTTGATAACACTTGGGTGAAGGGGGTCCAAAGTGAGTAAAGGATTCAAGGGTAGGCGGGGTAGGAAGCAAAAGCGAGTTAAGGTGGGGTAAAGATGGAGGTTGTCAAGGGTGTTTGAGTAAGCGTTCTTGAATGATATATATCCTCCCTCTGTTGTGATCTACCTCCCTTAACGATTCACCCATAATCCCTCTCATTATTGTCACCCTTCTCCCCTCAGTTACCATTTCACCCCTTGTTGTTGTGTTTTACTTATTGTGTTTCACTTATTGTGTTTCACCTATTGCGTTTCACCTATTGTGTTTCATCTATTGTCGAGTTACTTTTGCTATTGGCTTACCTTTATCTATTGTTCTGCTTATGGTACTGTACAGCCTCACCACATACAGTATTTAAGCACCTGTAGAAGCTGGGGAAAGCCCCAAGCTTAGCTTTGTCCCATTTCCTGTCGCATCCCTTGCCCTGTACTCTCTCAATCACAACTCTGCTTGTGCTGGTCTACACTCTGCTTGACCTAAGTACGCCTCAGGGAACTCTTGTGTCCCTTCTCCTCCTCTGCCTCTCTCTCATCGTCCTCCTCTTCTGTGAAACCAGAAGATCGACTCTGTCTGCGGACTGAGTCATTGTCTGACTCAGCCTTGAGACGCTAAACCTTTGATCCAGTCTCCTTGAGCTGGCCCCACTGAACCCCTTGAACCAAGTCATAGGGACTTGGCCCCCACTGAACCTTGAGCTAACACTCTTACGGCCGTGATGCTGTAACACCCTCAGCCACTCTTAAGTAAGTGTATGAGTAATAGACTCTGCTGTCAAGGAAGTCATGAATGGAGGTGATGAGAAAGGATCCTTGATAAGCAAAGCAATAGACAGGAGCCAATGTCTCCAAATGGAGACATATAGATGAATTAAACAAGTAATGGAGGCGACTGAAGGGGAAGTCTATATCCAGAGGGTGTATGCCTACCAAGCTACACACCTCGAAACTTGCTAGGTTAAATTGCCTGGTGAGGTCAGGATTGGTAGGCAACACCGCAAAAGTGTGGGCAGTTTTGGCCTGAAAAGGGGAAACAAAGGTGTCAGTGGAGGGTCACTGGAGCAAGTGACCTATAGTAGGGATGGAGGAAAGGGCATTGCGTTGTCCTGCTTCCTCCATAGGGTGCCAGTGTTCAAGTTCGTTTTGTCGAACACAGTAAACTTGGAACTGATGAGGGTGAAAGGTGTACTCTGTACAGCTCAGGGGGTCAAAGAACCCTTGCAGAATGGGGGGAAGGTTTTCTTGTTCAGAAGAGGGGTTGTCTTCCATGTAAGTCCCTGGAATGGGAAGTACTGCAATAGGGGAATGTTTGGGTGGCGGAGATGGTCCTGGAATCAGAGGGAAGGATTGAGGAAGGGAAAGGAGTTGGATGTTGGGAGTGTGAGGCTCTGGAGACCCAGCAGTTGGGATGTTGTCAGACACTTGATGGGTCGACTGGTCAGCATGGGTTGGTAGAGACTGTCCAGATGTGGCGACTCACTGTTGAACAATCCAGTTCAAGAGCAAGGGAGGAGTTCAAAGATGAGTCGATAAACATCCAGGATGGCGTGAGTGAGAAGCAGAGTCCAAAGCAGTACCAGATACCAAAGAGGTACAGTTACTGGTAGTATGGAGAAGTTATGCAGGGAAGAGGCCAGGTTGGTCACAAGGGGACGGTCCTTAAAGGAGTATCCCAGGGATAGAGAGTGCTGTAAACAAATGGATAGTCTGAGGACTGTCCGCTACTTTATTGAGCGCTTATATACTACAGGGGGACTGCTAAATAGGGAACAAGTCATAACCTTGTTATCAAGCACACTTGCTGGATGAGTAAGAAGTTGGAGTATGCTTACTGAGCATGCTCAGTCATGCTCAGTCAGCTGCTGAGTAAGAAGGCTCTTATTGATGAGTAAGAGCCAGTACTGTCCATGTGTTCACTGCTTAGTGCACATGCAAAGCATCTGATTCATTTACTGTTAGCTAGTTTAGGGCTGGTCAATTGGGGACTTGGGGTATTTTGTCAGTGGAGTAGTGTTGCCTATAAGGCCCCTTATATAGTTCTATTAGGGTCCTTAGAGTCGACCCTAATACTTCTATTAAGGTCCTTAGCATTGCCTTATAGTTTGTTCTATGGTTATTAGAGTTAGTCTAATAACATGTTATAGGGCCTATAGTATCTCTGTTAGTGTCTATTGTAGAGCACTTTGGGTCATCCTAAAGGGTCTTTAGGAAGCCTATAATATTGTCTTATATTCCTAGAAGGGTTGCCACCAAGTAGGGCTTGTTGTATGTTGATTGTGCCTAGAATTAATTGCACAACAATGCACACATGATATTGTGGACACCTTTACTCACCCCTTTTGCTTGTGTGAACAGGGTGGCATCATAGAGGCTGGGTTTCCTCTAATAAGGAAGGGTCCTTCAAGGGCCCTCTCTGGGAAATGGTTCATGACAGTCACTTCATCACCAAGTTTCAGTCCTTTCACAGACTGTGATTATGCAAGCATTGCAACTGAGTGCAGCAAACATGCACCACACAATTGCACAGCACGAGGCCAATGATTTGCACATGAAGTTGGAAAACCAGCGAAAGACAAAACCTTATGCTTTGACAAAGGCCTGGTTGGTGACACATCCTGAGCTGAAAGAGGCATTTGAAGCAGAGGAATGAGAATGAATTATTTGGGAGAGAAAAGAAACCAAAAAATGTGCTGATAAAGCTACTGAAGATTTGGCTCAGGCTATATGAATTTATGAAGGCACCATTTCAAAGGTTTTTGACAATTCCTTTTCTTTGTACAAGCACAAGGAAGACCTTATGGTGATTGCAGGTGCACTTGAACTCTCAATGGAGGGCACCACATCTCAACTCAGCACATGAATCAAGGAGCTGCTTGTTGTACATCCTGAGCTGGAAAACAGCCACCAGTTTGTGGGACTCTTTGGCAGGCAACATAGTAGTAATCAGCAGTGTCCCTCCTTATCATCACTGGGCCTTGTCAATAGGGCCCTCAAATGCCACACAACCATTTGCACAATGGCCATTACAGCACTCAAGTTTAACCTACAGTACCACAGTTTAAAAAACTACCATACCATCATTCCAGACTCAAAATTAGAACAAGAGTCCACTCAATTAGATGCTACTCCATTACAACTGTTTTCCCTAGTCACCACCTAATCAAATTGCCAATAACATGGGGATGTTTCATCCTGGGCAGACTTTAATTCAGCATGTGTTACATGTGTAGGAACTTAATAGTTTATTGAGTTAGGAAGCAACTGTTTTATTGAGTGAGTGCAGCATCCAAAGGAAAGGGCCTGCATGTTTGCACATGTGAGAGTTGCTGAGTAATGTAACAACTGCACTCAGTGACTTGCACATGTGAGCGATCACTAAAGATATTTTTACCTGAGTAATGTAACAACTGTACTATTCAGGTATCAGCTTTGTAGAATGTAAGGAATGGTAAGTAAGTGGGAACACACCTCAGTGACTTGCATGCATGAGTGATCACTGAGGGACAAGGGTGAACTATCTACTCATTTAAGTAGGCAGGAGGTAAAAGAATGGTATCCAAATGACAGAATGTCAGTTGAGCCAATTAATGTCTACATTAATTAACTAGACTAGGTACAAACTGAGTGTAAATAACTAGTTCCACTCAGAGATGCTAAAACTGTTCTAGGTATATGTGTCGAGTGAGGGGATCCCTCACTTGGCCTTGTGTGCTTGCAATCGAGCTCACTCATGGTCAGGAATCACAACACTCCCCCTTGCTTTGTGAACAGGCCGAGTCCTGATGCAAAGTGTTTGACCTTCACTGAGGGAAGCACCTTGGTGAGGGTGTTGGCAAGCATGTCATCTGTTGGGCAATATATGAGTCGTGCGGACCCTTGCTTGATGACCCATCCAATCCAGTGGTAATGGACATCAATGTGTTTGGTCTGGGT
This sequence comes from Russula earlei, assembly GCA_025769875.1. NCBI lineage: Eukaryota > Fungi > Basidiomycota > Agaricomycetes > Russulales > Russulaceae > Russula > Russula earlei. The sequence goes on along the minus strand of JAGFNK010000118.1, from coordinate 5,676 downwards.
GTGATACTGATGATTGCGCATGAGTGCGATAGCAGATTGATTGTTGGAGAAAAGGGTGGTAGGGTCAGAAAGAGGCCCAAAGACTTCTGAGAGAAGGCTGCACAGCCAGAGCACTTCCTTCATTCCATGGGTGGCCATGATGTATTCACTCTCTGTGGTTGAGAGCAAAATGATCTCCTGGCACTTTGAGGACCATGAAATGGCACCACTGTCAATGAGGAAGGCATAGCCTGAGATGGCACGCCAATCCTCAGCCATGCTGCCATTGGCATCTGTGTAGCCTATGAGAACGTGCTTGGTTTTGCTGTAGGTGAGCCACAGGTTGCGCATGCTGGCCAGGTAGTGTCAAGACACGTACTGCTGATCACTAAGGACTCAGGAGCAGGTGGGCAAGGGTCGGAACAGACGGTACGTGGCATAAACAGTGTTGAACAGGAGGACGAGCCAAATGGCTAGAAGATACCAGATGGGGACTGGTACGTGTTGCAGGAGGCAGAGGCAAAGAGTAGAGGCCAGTGCAGCAAGGGGCTTTAAACAAGGCCGTCGTTGAAGAGTACCTTGAGGACGAGGGAGGACTTTAGACTGAGTGGTCGCAGGGGAGTACCCAGGAAGATGAGAGTATCACAAATGGACAGTCTGACAACTGCCATACTTCATTGGGGCTTATATACAGTGTACAGGGTCGATTACAAAGAGCTGGAACTATTCTAGACCCTTTGGTACCATCCAATAGGACTACAGAGGCATAAACTTGCTTGTGTCAAGTTTCAGGCTTACTGAGCGCATTACTGATCATTGTGGAGCGATGACATCATTATGATGTCACTGTGGAGCGCTTAGTGAGCCTATGAGGTCACTGTGGAGTCGCTCAGTCAGCCATGATGTCGTTGGAGCCTTGATGACATCAGATGAGTTATGCAACAGTTTCTAAGAGTTGGTGCCAGCTGTTTCAGGGCTCTTGGTGGCTGGGTGGCCATATGGCTGCCACGCGATGATTACCCGATTAGGAAACAGGTGCCTGGTCGTGTTATAGTGCCTTTGCAATAGCGATATCTTGCACCACAGGAGGGGTAGCCCAAGAAATGGAAAGGAGTTGGCAATGTGAAGTGAGAGAGGTCTCTCTTGAGTGAAATAGGACAATATTCAGCCAGGACCTGGCCTTGGTTCGTAACAGGTAGCAGAAGATCCACTTGATGGCCTGCCAGTGTGCTGGCCCTAGGTTTGAGGCAAAATGTGCAACAGTCGCAATGGCAAATGCGATGTCCAGGCACATTGAAAGTGCAGCCCAATTGAGGGTGCTGACGGCCTCTTGGTACAGCATGTCACACATGGTGGCATATTTGGCTGCACTGGAGGGGGACTGCTCACTCATGAGGCACACCTGGATATCCATGGGTGTGGAAAGTGGTTTGAGCTCATCCAGGTGGTAACAATGGAGAATGGCATTGATGTATGCCTGCTGGGAGAGGTGTATAGTGCCGCCTGTGCGGTCACGCTGGACCTTGATGCCAAGCATCCAGTGGAGCTTGCCAAGGTCTGTGACCTTGATGTGCTTGCACAGGCTGGCCTTGAGGTTGTTCATGAGTCGCACATTGCTTGCTGCAATTGTGCAATTGTCGACATGCACAGCAACAACTGTAATGTCATGCAGGCAACCTCCAGACTTGAAGAAAATGGCTTGATCAACAGAGCACTGTCTGAACTGTAGGGATGTGAATATGGAGGAAGTTTTTGGTACCATCTCCTGCTGGACTGTTTCAGTCTGTAAGGCCCCATACAGCAACCGAGATTTCTTGAAACTGAACTTGGAACTTGAATTTCGGGATTAGCCGGGAGTGACAGGAGTGACAGGTGTGATGACAGTGACATGTCATATGATTAACTAATATCAGTTGTTTTTGTCTGTTAACTGTAATTCACATATTTGCATATGTGATGTCGTGTAATGACTTGGGCTCGGGAACGATTGGCGCGTCAATCTTTCTACCCCCACCTCCACCACCCCATATGATGCAGACCCGCTCATCATAAGTCCAGATTCCATGGAAGGAAGTCTATCTCAGAAAGTAACAAGGGCTATATGGACAAACTGAAGTAGGAAGCTGGCATTTCTACTGTTCCTGTTTGAGTGGAAACAAGAAGGAAGCAACAAGTACCAGAGAGGTATTGTTACTGTGAGAGTAGAACAATCACGCAGGGAAGAGGCCAGGATAGTCACAAGGGGATGGTCCTTAAAGGAGTATCCCAGGAATGGAGAGTGCCGTAAACAAATGGACAGTCTGAGGACTGTCCGCTACTTTATTGAGCGCTTATATACTACAAGAGAGCTGCTAAATAGGGAACAAGTTATAACCTTGTTATCAAGCACAATAGAGTGATGAGTAAGAAGTCGGAGGACGCTTACTGAGCATGCTCAGTCATGCTCAGTAAGCTGCTGAGTAAGAAGCTTCTCTTGATGAGTAAGAGCTTCCATTGTCCACGTGTTCACTGCTTTAGTACACGTGCAAGCACCTGATTCATTTCCTGTTAGTTAGTTTAGGGCCGGTCATTTGAGGACTTGTAGTTAGGTTATGGAATAGTGTTATCTTATAAGGCCCTTATATAGTTCTATTAGGGTCCTTAGAGTCGACCCTAATACTTCTATTAAGGTCCTTAGTGTTGCCTTTAAGTGGGGCTTGCTGTATGTCGATTGTGCCGAGAATCGCTCGCGCAACAATGCGCGCGCGATATTGTGGACACCTCTACTCACCCCTTTTGCTCGTGTGAACAGGGTGGCATCATAGAGGCTGGGTTTCCTCCTATAAGGAAGGGTCCTTCAAGGGCCCTCTCCGGGGAATGGTTCATGACAGAAACATGACCTCCAACGCCATGTTCAAGGACCTTACCTTCAACCAAGCAGCCAATTCTATTAAGCCCATGCATGAGAAGGGTCCTATCAAGACTGGACCTATGTGCAAATCAAAATGGCAAAGGGTACGAAATTTTTTTGCTTTGCCACATCACGCAGCTAACATCGTCTACTACTAGATGAAGAAGGAGCACTTGCTAATTGTTGCTCTCAGCAATGAGTCTGGGGTTGGGCACCTATGGACTGATGAGAATGGAATTGTTGTTCCACCTGAAATGGAATCGGTGTGGAGTGATCTAGTCAAGGTGCGTACATAACATCTAATTTGTCAATGCCATCTGATCATTAGTAGAATAATCAAGAATACAAGAAGTACAGGGATAAAGGCTGGCCGCATCGCAGCATCATGAAATCTCTGATGTCATCAAGTGCAAGAGGCCAACATTCATATCAGGGCATGCAGTCGACAGCCCATTTTACTCCCCCTCAGTCATCTGCGTCGCTGTCCCCCAATCCCAATTTGTTTGAACTGTCAAAGTGGGGACTCCTTGTCATCTCTGGTGCCAGATCACTCTTCCTCCTCATCCAGTGTCCTTCATTCCAAACGCAAAGTATCTCAGGTCAAGGATGTTGCCTCTGAAACATCTTCCTCATTTACCAAAAAACTCAAGTCTGATTCCATGGCAGTTGCTGTCCACGGCATGCAGTCAACCATGGAGAGGTTTGCCAATAACTTCAACTCAACCATGCATGCATTCATTGCTTCATCCCCACCCCCAATGTCACTGGCACTCCCCCCACTCCCAATGCCGCTGGCACTCCCCTCAAACCCAGCCCCAGCCCCACCTCCGGCCATGCATATGCCGCCTTCAAATGACATCATAACTATCTCGGCACTTCCTGAGACCACCCATTGGTCACTGGCAATTCAACATCTTACCAAGGATATTGAACTGAATGGTGAATGGCTCTCCATGGATGATGTTGTCCCTGTGATCAATATCTTGGGATCTTGTGACATTGTGCGCATAGACAGTTATATTGTGCTTATGACTAATGGGTCAGCGTTGTCATGTGAGATTGCATGCAACTACATCAAGGATCTATTGGAGAAGGCCAGGACATCCTGACTGTAGTTGTACTTCTACAGTAGTCACCCATCACACACATGTATCATAATTTGTTGAATGCCATGACATGTTCTTTCATTTTCTGAAAACATGTGGACATGTGTCTGAACTAAATACCTGCTGTGCAATCCTCAAGTGTTTTCTGATACTGCTCCCACATCTCACCTGCAATCCTGTCTTGCCTGATATTTGCTTGCTCCCTCTCATAGCGTGTCACTACCCCTCTTCCCAGTTCACCAGCCGCTTCACGATGACCCATCTGAGGGTCTACCCTGTCATCAAATACATCGATCTCACTGTGATCATAATGGTGAATAAAATTGTGAAGGGCTGCAAGTGCCGATGGGATGCGCGCTTGAATGTCCATGTTATACTCAGGGGGGTACCGAAGGATTTTGAAACACTGCTTGAGAATCCCAAACATATGCTCTATGATGTTGCAAGCTTGAGCATGGCGCAGATTGAATAATTCCTGGGGTGTGCGTGGCCTAGGACAAGCGTAAAAATTAGTGAGAAGATGGGAAAGAAAGAGAGAATGCACCGTATGCCAGCATGACCCCACTCAGATAGATGATATCATACACCTCGATAAGGAACAAGCAGTGTGTTTGATGAGGCAAAGCCTGCATCAGCGAGATAGTATTTCCCTCTTGGGATGGGGAAATTGGAATGATGGGCATCATGGAAAAGAGTTGAGTCGGCGGTGGAGCCCTCCCAACCAGTCAAAAGATATGTGAAGTGGAGGTCAAATGAACAAGCAGCAAGGCAGTTCTGTGAGAGAACGCCGTTGCGGTCTCTTGTTGCATCGCGCTCTGCAGCAGTGGAGTAACAACTGATGTGGGTGCTGTTGATAGCACCCAGGGCATCCTTGAAAAAGGGAAAAAATTTGGGATTCCCTTAGATAAAGGAGTGAGGAGGGGAATTGGCATCAGGAAGCTGTACAAAGGTGGTGTAGAAAGGGGGGGTTGTGAGAACTCCAAGTATCTTTTAAAATATCTGGATATCCATCAGAAGATATATAGAAGGAAACCATGGGATACGTACTTTGAGACCGTGCTTGGTGACCGCTGAAAACACTCTCCAATATTTGTTGTTGACAGCCCGGTGGAAGTGGCATAGAGAAATATGGCAACCTGTTCTTCAATTTGGACATGCTGAGATGATGCAACACCAAAGTTGTGGAGAGTCTGCTGGAGCTTGTGAAACACATGTTTATGGACCCCAAGTTCATTCCGGATGTGTTCTGGGTGGCCGGTGAGTAGTTCATGGACCCAGGCAAGACCAGTGAGGGCGGAGGTGTGATATGGAATAGGAGGAGAACAGGGTTTGAGTATTGACAGTATGGCCTGGAAGCCATAAAGGGCATAACCTGTAAAATATAAAATCATTAGAAGTTGTTGGTGTCGCTGTTGTACCTGCTGCAGATACAGCCTCTCCTGATCAAGGTAATCAGCCATAGCATTGACCAGGGGATGGACAGTGACAACTTGAAATTGGGGGGTAAAAAATTGGCCATGACTCAGAGGGGCATAAAAAGTTTTTGGGCGCATCAGTCATTACAACAACAAATATGTGAATTACAGTTAACAGACAAAAACAACTGATATTAGTTAATCATATGACATGTCACTGTCATCACACCTGTCACACCTGTCACTCCCGGCTAATCCCGAAATTCAAGTTCCAAGTTCAAGTTTC
>JAGFNK010000117.1:0-123048 GCA_025769875.1 Russula earlei | reverse complement strand
TCCCTCGACCCCTCACACCGATTCAGACCACTGTCCCAACTAGCCAAGAACGTTGGTCTGCTAGCACAGAAAATACTGAGTCAAATCCGTGGACAGCAAGGTGTAACTGCAAAACAGAGTATTGCACGTGCAACTTCGACCAGACACAACCTCCTACTTCCTGACAGAATTACCTTGTGGACGCCAGGCGATTACCACCTCCCCATTCGATAAATCTGGCCCCTCGACACAGAAGACGCGCATCGTCCCAACGACCCCCTGAGAGAGAAACAATCCCCAACGCAAGAGGATTCCTTGTTGAAAGACCATTACCTCCTACCCCTCCTGACACCTACCATACCCTTGTTTACCAACCGTATTCCTACCCTGTTATACCTACCCAACCCTTTGCATCACCCCGTGTTGAATCTCCTGATAGTACTGATCTTAGGAATACAGATTTACACTGCTACCTACCAGAACAATCCTTCTTAGCATTAAACCTACCTACACGTTCAAGGAGAGAATTAATTGAATTCAAGAATTATTGTACCCAAGCTTGGCATCAACGACTGACACACTTTATAGTTTACAAGCACCCCACCAAGGAAATAAGTGACTTTTGCCATCTCTCCAGCAGAATTTGAAGGATATCTGTGGAAAACCCAAGTAGTTCTAACACAAAGCAGCATTACTGAAGAATACTCCCGAATCCAATTAAGAAAAACATCAAGGAAGACCCGATACCATTCGACTAAAGCCAGCCTACACCATTGCATATCCTTGGAACAACGGCCATTGGACTATAACAGTCGTCTAGATCTATGAGCACTAGGAGGGACATCACTGACGAGGAAGAAAATCTAATCCCACTCCTATTTGAAAACCTCAGTTACGACACCCAAGATCACTGTTACAAGGAAAATTTGCAGGCACACCTATTATCAACCACGGAAATCTTTCTGACACTTGGTTATACGAAGACGATTAACGACGAAGTTACCACCGAACAACTTAAGCGGCAGCCCCAGGAGCAGAAAACGTTCAAGACTTCAACCCCTATAACTACACAGGCCTCTTCCTAGATAGACCAGTCAAGTGGAGCCATTCTAGAAAACATTGGGTTTACTATAACAATCGAGAAGTCGATTTCTCAGCCAGAACACCTCAAGAAGTTACTGCTATCCTAGGAACTGCTCAGAGCACTCGAAGCACCACTCCAGGACCTTCTACTCGGTGTAATACCCAACAACCTACTCCTCATACAACTAGCAACGTACCACAAGCAGTCCCTCGAACGCTCACTCCAACTAGAATCCAACTACAAGGTTCAGCCCCCACCTATTGTTACAGCTACAACAACTCAGAATCCCACCATGTCAAGCAATCCGCGCCTTGTCGGAACAGCACCAGAACCCTTTGACGGAAAGGCTGATAACACAGAAGCCTTTTGGGCAGCTTTGGCCAATTATTATTACATCAATGGCGACTCCTTTACAGATGAAAGCAAGAAAGTTGCCGCTGCACTAACCCACTTTAAAGTAGGAACACCCACTGGAGCATGGGCTAGAGAACAAACCACCAAGGCTATGGCTCGTACCGTAGCAGACTATGGGTCATGGGACGACTTCAAGAAAGCCTTTGCCGATCATTTTATCCCTGCAGAAGCAGAATTGGCCTCCGCTAATACCATGCACACCTATTATCAAGGAAAACTACCGTTCAATGAATGGTATCAGAAATGGTCGCACCACGCATCACGAGCTACCACTGATGAAAGAACAAAGATGTACGCATTTAGGAAGAACATCAACCCGGCCTTACATCAGAAAATACTGGGAATCACACCAACACCAACTACGCTTGCAGCCCTTGTCAAAGCAGCAAGAGAATTCGACAACCTTTTCCACCTATATAACTCCACTGCTTTTCGAGGAGGACACTCTGTGCGTGCCCGAGGATTGAACACTCAAGGATCAGATAATCCATTGGAAATTAAGTTGTACCAAGGAGAGCCCAATGAACGACCCTGGGAATCCAAAAGTGAAAGGAAACCCCTCACAGATGCAGAGAAAGAATTTCGACGCAAGAACAATCTCTGTTATTATTGTGGAAAGAAGAATCATATGGCAAATCAATGTAGAGCAAAGAAAGCAGCTCAAGGACGCCAACGACAAGGATCTCGCCCCCAAACAGTCAGAGCCACAACCATCCAAGATGAAAACATCGAACCTGCGCAAGAAGAACCCATTCCTGTTGCTTCACTAATGACTTGGAGAGAAACACTTGCAGACTCGATCCTCCGCCCACGATCTGCTCCTATGGATTTTTAATTGGACCCCCTTCTGCACCGAGGAGGGACGCGGTCCAAATCAGTACGATACAAAGAGAAATCAATTACCCCAAAGTTTTTACCAAGAATATTCGCTCCCCTTCCATTGCCTTGAAAGTTACCTTAGTAGGGAAGACAAGCGGCAAAGAAATCGGTGCAAGAGCCCTGCTCGACAGTGGAGCAGAAGGAATGATAATCCATGAACGATTTGCACAAAGACACCACCTGCACCTTCGAACTATGATCAAACCCTTGCCAGCACAAAATGTAGACGGAACACAAAATGCCAATGGACTAATACGCTTTAGCACCATCCAAAGACTTCACATTCAAGCGCACACAGGCGCCACTCATGACGAACAAGCAGAATTCCTTGTCACTAACATTGGAGATCACGACATTATCTTAGGAACAGATTGGCTACGACACCACAACCCAGATATTGATTGGGCAAATGATACAATCACACTGAGGAACTGCCCCCGAACTTGCCTTACCACACACCCAAGCATAACCATTGCATCTGCATCTGGAACACGGAATTACCAAATACAAGCGCTTACTTTCCCTGAAGAAGAAGAACCCGAGTTTACAGACATTGCTGCACTAATCTTCCCAGATACTGAAGGACCATTGAACCCATGTGTTGACGAACAAATCCACGATGTGTTTAGCCCAATAACAATCAGCATAAGAGCCAAATCAACCACAGCTACCAAGCTAGCCAATGCAGAAACACCCCCTAAGACATTAGACGAACTTATCCCTGCCCAATTCTTGAAATGGCGAAAGGTTTTCGATGAACAAGCTTCTCAACGCCTTCCTGCTCACCAACCATGGGACCATGCAATCAATCTAAAACCAGGGATCGCCCGACACGATTCTGGCATTTATCGACTTACTCCTAAGGAACTACAAGCCCTAAAAGAATACTTAGACGAACATTTGAAAAGAGGCACAATCCGACCATCAAAAGCAGCTATTGCCAGCCCATTCTTCTTTGTAGAAAAGAAAGGAGGAAATCTACGACCCGTGCAAGACTACAGAGCCCTGAATACAGCAACTGTCAAAGACGCATATCCACTACCCTTGATTCCTGAATTAATTGACAAACTCCAAGGAGCCCAATACTTTACCAAGTTTGATGTACGATGGGGATACAACAATATTCGCCTCAGAGAGGGCGATGAACACCTTGCAGCATTCAAGACACCATTAGGACTCTTTGAACCATTGATAATGACATTTGGTCTCTGCAACGCCCCAGCCACTTTCCAACACTTTATGAACACCATCCTAGCGAAATACATTGCCACTGAACGAGTGGTTGTTTATCTAGATCATATACTAATCATGGCGCAAACCTTGAACGAACTAGACGACTGGACACATAAGGTCCTAAAAACACTCCAAGACCATGACTTATACTTGAAACCAGAGAAATGTGCTTTCCGACAAACCTCTATTAGTTACCTAGGCATCAATATCTCCCAAGGACGAATATCCATGGACCAAGACAAGTTAATAGGCATTACAAAGTGGCCTACTCTGACCAATGTTACGGAAGTACAAGCATTTCTAGGATTCTGCAACTTCTATCAATGATTTATCCACCAATACTCTCGAATAGCACGGCCCTTGTTTAACTTAACAAAGAAAGAAAACCCCTTCAAGTGGGAAGACGATGAAGAACAAGCATTTCAGAAACTAATCCAAGCATTCACAACGGCCCCCATCCTCATGTTACCTAACCACACGAACCCCTTTCGACTCATCTGCGATGCAAGTGACTTTGCAGTCGGTGCAATCTTGGAACAACCCGATGAATTTAACAGATATCACCCAGTAGCCTATTTCTCAAAATCCTTGGACCCCGCACAACGAAATTACATGATCTATGATAAAGAACTCCTTGCTATCGTTTTGTCCCTCTGGCACTTCCGACACTACCTTGAAGGCGCTACACACCCCATTGATCTATGGACAGACCACAATAACTTAACATACTTCATGACAAAACAGAAACTCACAAGACGACAAGCCCGATGGGCACTCCTCCTCAGCAATTTCGACTTCACCATCACCCACCACCCAGGCACTATGAACAAAGCAGACAGTCTGTCCAGGCGGCCCGACTTTAAAGAGGGGATACAAAACGAAAATGATGGAAAGGTGCTCCTAGATGACAAATTTTTTAAAATTAGAGCAACACGCACCTCTGCTACAGAACCAATCGGCGACCAGGAACTTCGACAACAACTACGATCTAGCAAAGACTATGACCCAGAAGTATCTAACGCGTTAGCAATCATTATAAAGAATGGACCAAGGTGACTATCCAAAGGCTTACAGGACTGGAACCTTGAAGATGGACTAATACTATTCAAAGGAAAAGTCTATATCCCAAACAACGACACCCTAAGAAAGAAAATTCTAAAACTACACCACGACTCCCTTGCCACTGGGCATCCTGGCCAATGGAAAACTTATGAATTAATCAGCCGAAACTATTGGTGGCCAGGAATGCTAACCTATGTCAAAAGTTATGTAGATGGTTGCGCAATTTGCCAAAGTACAAAGAACCGTCCAAAGACAGAAACACCCCTTGTACCGATTACACCAGCTGGAGAAGTATGGAAAAGCATCACTATGGACTTTATCACGGACCTACCGATTTCACAAGGCTTCGACAGCCTCCTAGTCGTGGTAGATCAATTCAGTAAAGCAATAATCATTACCCCTTGTCACAAGACAATCACAGCAGACAAAACAGCAACACTAATCATGAACAATGTCTGGAGAAGAATAGGGCTCCCAACACAAATAATATCGGACAGAGGCCCTCAGTTCGCAGCAAAAGTCACTCAAGAACTATGGAAGAAGTTAAATGTCAAAGTATCATTAAGCACAGCATATCACCCACAGACAGATGGAGAAACAGAACGAGTTAACCAAGAACTAGAACAATACCTACGAATATTTTGCAACCATCAAGCAGACAATTGGGCAGAACTAGTTCCCTTTATGGAGTTCGCACATAATGCCAGACAACACAGTGCTACGAACAAACCCCCGTTTTGTCAAGACTCACTGTTGAACTATCCAGTTCAAGAGCGAGGGATAAGCTCGAAGACGAGTCGGTAGACGTCCAAGACGGCGTGGGCAAGAAGTAGGGTCCAGAGTAGTAACAAATACCAGAGGGGTATTGTTACTGGGAGAGTAGAGCAATTACGCAGGGAAGAGGCCAGAGTGGTCACAAGGGGATGATCCTTAAAGGAGTATCCCAGGGATGGAGAGTGCCGTAAACAAATGGACAGTCTGAGGACTGTCCGCTACTTTATTGAGCGCTTATATACTACAAGAGAGTTGCTAAATAGGGAACAAGTCATAACCTTGTTATCAAGCACAATAGAGTGATGAGTAAGAAGTCGGAGGACGCTTACTGAGCATGCTCAGTCATGCTCAGTAAGCTGCTGAGTAAGAAGCTTCTCTTGATGAGTAAGAGCTTCCATTGTCCACGTGTTCACTGCTTTAGTACACGTGCAAGCACCTGATTCATTTCCTGTTAGTTAGTTTAGGGCCGGTCATTTGAGGACTTGTAGTTTGGTTATGGAATAGTGTTATCTTATAAGGCCCTTATATAGTTCTATTAGGGTCCTTAGAGTCGACCCTAATACTTCTATTAAGGTCCTTAGTGTTGCCTTATAGTTCGTTCTATAGTTATTAGAGTTGGTCTAATAACGCGTTGTAGGGCTTTTGATACTAGGTTAGTACCTATTGTAGAGTTCCTAGGGTCGTTCCAAATGGTCCTTAGGAAGGCTCTAATACTGTCCTTAGTTGCTAGAAGGGTTGCCTTTAAGTGGGGCTTGCTGTATGTCGATTGTGCCGAGAATCGCTCGCGCAACAATGCACGCGCGATATTGTGGACACCTCTACTCACCCCTTTTGCTCGTGTGAACAGGGTGGCATCATAGAGGCTGGGTTTCCTCCTATAAGGGAGGGTCCTTCAAGGGCCCTCCCCGGGGAATGGTTCGTGACACGTTTGAAGTCTGGTATGGCTTTAACCCAACATTTGCTCCGCCCCTTGCCTTTACATCAAAGTTCCCTTCAATCCAAGAAAGACTATCAAGACTAAACCAACTCAGAGAAGAAGTAGCTGCCTCCCTGAACCGAGCAACAGAAATCATGAAGCAATCAGGACCTCAATCCTCCACATTTCGTTTTAAAGAAGAGGATCAAGTATGGCTGGAAGCCATACATCTACGAACCACTCACCCGAAAGCAAAACTAGCCCCTCGACACTATGGGCCATTCAAAGTCACCACTGCCTATCCAGTAAACGTTCACCTCGAGCTACCAAAGTCTTGGAAGATACACCCGGTTTTTCACCACTCCCTGATTAAACCTTACAAAGAAACCATTGCCCATGGTCCTAACTTTTCAAACCCGCCACCAATATTAGTCGAAGGTGAAGAACAATATGAAGTAGAACAGATCCTAAACTCTCGGCTCTCCCCAAACCACAAAGGAATCCAATACCTAGTTAAATGGAAAGGGTATACGGTTGCAGAAAATACTTGGGAGCCAGCATCTAACCTATCAAGAGCGCAATCACTTGTTAAAGACTTCCATCGGAAATATCCGAAGGCGCTTAGAACAATTCCCACCAGGAGTAACCCCTAAACCAACAACTCTCATCATGACCTCTGTCGATGACCACCTTTATCCTTGTTACCAACGAACTTTTCAGAGAACTCCTGCGACCACATGCACCCAATCAACCACAGCCATCCCCAAAGCAAATCATAGAACAAGGGAGAACTCCCCACGAACGAACAGACTTCGACTTTTCATATGCAAACTACTCCACCTTCCAAAGAAACAAATCCCTACTGTTGCAGGAGCAACAAGTCTATAAAGAGGGGATGAATGTTACAAACCAAGGCCAAGTCCTGGCCGAAGATTGTCCTATTTTACTCAAGAAAAACCTCTCTCACTTTGCATTGCCGACTCCCTTCCATTTTCTGGGCTATCCCTCCTGCAGTACAAGATATTGCTATTGCAAAGGCACTATAACACGACCAGGCACCAGTTTCCTAATCGGGTAATCATCGCGTGGCAGCCACATGGCCACTCAGCCACCATGGACCCGAAACAGCGGCACAAACTCTTAGAAACTGTTGCATAAATCATCTGATGTCATCAAGGCTCCAATGACATCATGGCTGACTGAGCGACTCCACAATGACCTCATAGGCTCACTAAGCGCTCCACAGTGACATCATAATGATGTCATCGCTCCACAATGATCAGTAATGCGCTCAGTAAGCCTGAAAGTTGACACAAGCAAGTTTATGCCTCTGTAGTCCTATTGGATGGTACCAAAGAGTCTAGAATAGTCCCAGTGCTTTGTAATCGACCCTGTACACTGTATATAAGCCCCAATGAAGCATGGCAGTCGTCAGACTGTCCATTTGTGATACTCTCATATTCCTGGGTACTCCCCTGTGACCGCTCAGTTTAAAGACTTCCCTCGCCTCCAAGGTACTCTTCAACGACCGCCTTGTCTAAAGTCCCTTCGCTGCACTGGCCTCCAGCCTTCGCCTCTGCCTCTTGCAACACTTACCAGTCCCCATCTGGTACCTCCTCGTCGTTTGGCTCGTCCTCTTGTTCAACGCCGCCTTCGCCGCGTATCATCTGTTCCGACCCTTGCCCACCTGCTCCTGAGTCCTTAGTGATCAGCAGTACGTGTCTTGACAGCGACATGCTGCATGACACGCAGCAATGATAGCACAAGCCCAAGACCTTTGGCATGAAGAAACACTGCCTACCATACTATGAGCCTTTGGCGACCACTCCCCCACTAGAGAAACTGACTCCCCAATAGCTCACAGTCCATCCTACCACGTTCGCTCTCCCTCCCCTGACCCTATACCCATTCCTCCTCAGCTTGACACACCCATTCCCCAACAACCAACAAACCTTGTCCTCCTCAATGAAAACTTCACCCCAATAGCAATGCCCAACAACAATGACCCTCCTCCTGCCTACATGGCACCCATACCCCCCAGAACAGACACTTCAGCTGAACTACGAGAACTTGGAGATGGATGGATGGAAGGACATCTAGGACTGGACATCTTAATTCCTGACCCAGGAAATGAAGACAACACCATTCCCCCACAATTTGTCCTCCCCGACTTAACCAATGGATTCCCATTGGTCATTGCAACATATGGCCCTGGCTGCCCCACTCATCAGATATCAATCCAAGCTCGCGCTGATCCTTATCCTTGCCCCCTTCTCATGACAAAGGACACCTTCCTGTTCCAAGAAGGACTCAGCCATACAAAAGCTATAGACAAAGCCCTGACATTCGAACAGGACTTATCTCTAGAGGCCGAAGTTCTCTGCTATCGATTCGCCATCAAAAAAGCACAACAAATGGCCAATCATCTCATCACGGCCAGAGGACACTACCACAACATGCTATGGGAGATTTGAGACAGTGAAGTAAAGCTGGCAAAAGCTAACAGCAAAACTTGACTCAAACCTAAAGTCCTCTTTCAATCGATGCCACAACTAACTGAACAAGAACACAATGACACCAAAGAAGCCATTTCAGACCCGTGGTATCAGTTCACCCCACGTACTGCTGACAAATGCTCTTGGTGCCTTGATGGTGGGCATGACACTGTCGACTGTCCCAAGATTACCACCTGCATCCTCTGCAATTGCGACAGGCATAAAGTGGATTGTTGTAGGACCCCACATCGTCGCTGCAAACCACACAAAATATGTCAAGTCCCCCAAGACCAACTCCACTATCATACCCATCGCTGTGTTTCTAACATTCACCCCTATATGGGTTAGACCTTAACAAGGGGATAGTGTCACAAGGGCCAGCACATTGGACCAGATTGGCAACTGGGCAAGCCTACCTGGACATGTCTCAAGTTTTTCACGTGTTTGATGACTCACTTAGCCTCACATGTACCAGCCCTTTCTTGCATGTTCCAATACAATCACCTCATTGTTACCTTGTGAATACTATTTGATATAGCATTCTATATGTATATAAGACTGCCATTTGATGAGAACAAGCTCTAAGCTTGTTCTCCTGTGAATATCACTGGATTTCAAACTTCAGGACTTGTAGGCTTGCAAGACATCAAGCAATTCACTTGAAACTCCTTCCACTCATAAGTCTTCTCAAATGTGAAGACTTATTAGTGATTTCCCTCTTCCGTGGAACATATCTGCCTTGGCAGTATCATCTCCAAGATCCCCAAAATCCACAAAGACTTAGTGTCTCGCTCAACTCTCTGTGCTCATTTTGCATGTGAACCAATTTGTCAGCGACACTGCCCCCAGTCGGTGACATCGGATCTTGTAGGCTTGCAAGTACTCAAGCAATTGTCCCTCGGAGCATCTCAAGCTTCCAAGTCTTTGAATGCAAAGACTTATCACCCATTTCCCCTTTCCACAGAACACTAGTGTCTTGACACTGTTGTCTCCAAGATCCCCAAAACTTGTGAAGACTTAGTGTCTTGCTTGCCTCACTGTGCTTGTCTTGCATGTGAACAGATTTGTCAATGACACCACCCGCAGTTGGTGACAGGTTGCACAACCGATTCCTTTTGAGTTATTTGCAACAAGGGCATCAGACATCCACAGCCAGTTGCCTTCAACACAGACTTGGTTCTTAGTGGAAAAATATAAACAAGATTGAATTATATGTGTGAAAATGATGGCTAACTACGTTGTTACTTGGCTCGAGTAAAATTGTAACGAAATGTAATGCCCAAATCTTCGCACTGAGTTTAATCTGTGTGGTCAGTCTCTCATCAAGGCGATTGATCCCCATTGGGTGCGATTGATCCCAATCGGCTGATTATTGCCATGTAATGAGTAGACTGTTCTTATTTAAAATTTGGTGTCATATTTGTGGATGCACTTTATGTCTCAATTTATTCAATATAAATCCATGTATTAACATATGCCATTGTGTTAAGTTTATCCAAATCTGCTAAGGCTAAATTGATCAGGCAAATTAAGTATATATAATCCCACTGGTGATTTGGGGTGACTCATGTTGCATCTTATGTTGCATCTTAGGTTACATAACCTGGGAACTGAGCTGCCCTCTCTTAGGCCCATGATACCAACCGAGAATTCTTGAACTTCGAACTTGAACTTGAATTTCGGGATTTTCCGGGAGTGACTGGTGTGACCAGTGTGATATAAGTGACATCGCATATATGATAAACTAATAGGTTTTTTTTTAATATGAGTTTTTATTCGCTTGTGATTTGCATATTCGCTTGTGATTTGCATATTCGCGTATTCGCATATTTGTGTGTGATTGCACATGTGTAAGCCCTTTGTCAGTACCTTCTTTTCACCTTCACTTCGGCGTCACCCCACACTTTATTTTCCTGATCCTGATCATCACCTCCCATGCAGACCCGCTCGTCAAGAAGCTCTGATTCCTCTGCAGAAGAAACCCGAGCAGATATCAAGGCAAGATGGACGACTGAGGAGGAAGCCGAGTTCTTAAACTTCCTCTTGGAGCACAAGGACCAAATGACGTCCAACGCTATGTTCAAGGATCAAGTCTTCAATGAGGCGGCCAGTCAAATTAGGTCCCTTTGTAAGAAGGGTGGCTTCAAAACTCTGAGCTCGTGCAAGACGAAGTGGCAAAGGGTACATGTTTCCTCTTTTGACTACACCTCAACACTGACACCGTTCAACTAGATGAAGACCGACTGGGACACCATTTCAGCGATCAAAAATAAGTCTGGCATGGCTTGGGATGATGTGACAGGAATGGACATATCAGCAGAAAATCAAAATCAGGCAGTGTATGATGAGCTGGTTGCAGTGCATCTGTAACTCCTGATTTGTCGACAATATCTTACTTTAGTAGGACAAACCAGCGGTCAAGAAGTTCCACCACAAGGGCTGGCCACATTGCGAGGCCATGGAATCTCTTGTAGGAACAAAAACCAAAGGCAAACACGCATACCGGGCTTCGCAGCCAACGCCTCGTGCTGAGCATGCTCCATCCCAGCCAACACCTTGTGCTGAGCATGCTCCATCCCAGCCAACACCTCGTGCTGAGCATGCTCCATCCCAGCCACCTACTCCTGCTCACCTGACCCCCGATTTGTCTCAAGTCGGCGGCAGCAGGAGGGCATCGACTTCACCATCAAATACCTCATTCGACTTCGTAACCAACAAGCGTAAATCACCTCGCATTGACGATATCCTGATGACCGAAACATCTTCAGCTAAAAAACAGAGGGGTGACACCGTGGCGTCTGCTGTCATGGGTGTTACAGCGGTCATGAACAGAGTTGTTGATGTCTTCGACTCAACTGTCCATTCTCTTGGTTTCTCCCCGCCCATGCCTGAATTCGCACCCGCACCCGCACTCGCACCCGCACCCGCACTCGCACTCGCACCCGCACCTGCACCTGCACCCGCACTCGCAGGTGATACTGTACCTGGATTTTTGGCACTTCCCGAGTATGCACGCCGGACACTGGCAGTCCAACACCTTGCCAGTGATATCAAGGATATCACAAATGGTTGTTGGTTGCCAACTGATGATATTGTCCCAGCATTATCCCTGTTTGCCAATTGCGGCATCGGAGAGGTGGATGGCTACCTCGCGCTCATATCCGTGGAGTCATCACGTGAGTTTGCACGTGGATACATATGTAATCTGGTGGAGAAAGTGAAGCGAGCATAAGCGATGATTTGTGTTGTTGTGTCATGTATGTGTATCCAAATAAATATTTCACACATTGTGAAATTACATGTGATGTGCCAAAAAAAATTTTCTGTCAAAAAGTTGCACGCTTTGTCCCCGTTGTTGTCCCCTCCCTCGCTCAAGATGCCTGATAACCCTCATCAGCAATGGGTACAATGGCGACGCCAACGGCACCAACGGCTCTATGTCATGTTAAATATGTCAACTGTTCTCCTACTTTGCTGCCAAGCATTACTTGAGCTCCTTGAACCCCTCTATCGTCCTCCTATCCCATATCACACATCTTCATACACTGGGGCTAAGTGGGTTGAGGACCTACTCACTGGCCATCCAGAGCGCATTCGGACTGAGCTTGGGGTGCATAAAAAAGTATTTATCATCCTCCAGCGGATCCTCCAACGACTTGGTATCTCATCATCACGACACGTCCAAGTCGAAGAACAAATTGCTATCTTCCTTTATACAGCTGTCACAGGGCTGCCATCGACACATGTCGGAGAGCGTTTTCAGCGGTCACCCCGCACCATTTCAAAGTAAGTATCTCTCAGGTTTCTTTCAGATGTCGTCTGATGGATAGCTAGGTATTTTAAAAAAATTCTAGGCGTTCTCTCGAGCCCTCCCTTCTACACCACATTTGTGCGCCTTCCCGATGCCGATTCACCCCCTCACCCCTTCATCCAAAGCAACCCCAAATTCTTTCCATTTCTTAAGGACGCGCTGGGTGCTATCGATGGTACACATATCGACTGTTTTGCCACTGCTGCAGAGCGTGATGCGGCAAGGAACCGCAAAGGAGGTCTCACGCAGAACTGCCTCGTGGGATGCTCATTCGACCTCCGCTTCACCTACCTGCTGACTGGTTGGGAGGGTTCCACTGCTGACGCGACACTTTTTCACGCAGCACATCATTCTGATCTTCGTGTCCCAAGGGGGAAGTATTATCTTGGTGATGCGGGTTTTGCCTCGTCAGATGTACTTCTCACCCCTTATCGAGGCGTGCGGTACCATCTAGCTGAATGGGGCCGTGCTCGCACAAGGTGAGTCTTTGTTGTCTTACTTTCAAGTTGTCTTACTGATGTTTGTCCTAGGCCACGCACACCCAAGGAGCTGTTCAATTTGCGTCATGCCCAAGCTCGCAATGTCATTGAACGCATTTTTGGAATTCTCAAGCGGCGTTTCAAGATTCTCTCACAACCCCGCGAGTATGACATGGGAGTTCAAGCACGCATCCCATGTGCGCTCGCAGCACTTCACAATCTTATTCGCGCATATGACTCTAGGGAGATTGGCACCTTTGACGACCAAGTGGCTGACCTCCAGATGGACGCACAAGAAGAGGAAGCGCTGGCTGGTGAACTTGGAACAGGCCCTGTGACGCAGCGTGAGAGGGAGCGAGCAAATATCAGGCGAGATAAAATTGCTGATGACATGTGGGAGCAGTATCAGAGAATTCAGAGGGACCGCGCAGAACGTGTTATTGAATAGTATTTTTTTCAAAAAAAGATTTTCCATTTCCTCTTCAAAAATCTCTCGCTCCGCGTGCATGGATCCTGGGCCCTACAGTATGCCTCGGCAACATTCAGCGGACACAAGCGGACTGAGTCAGTTCCCAGTCACGGCTGCAATCACAATACGCGAATATGCAAATCACAAGCGAATATGCAAATCACAAGCGAATATGCAAATCACAAGCGAATAAAAACTCATATTAAAAAAAAACCTATTAGTTTATCATATATGCGATGTCACTTATATCACACTGGTCACACCAGTCACTCCCGGAAAATCCCGAAATTCAAGTTCAAGTTCGAAGTTCAAGAATTCTCGGTTGGTATCATGGGCCTTAAGCATTCAACTAAGTTCTAATTGTTTGGGTTGACATATTTACAATAATGTGATGCATGAGGAGAGGGCAACAAATCAATCAATTGTTTTAAAATAATTTGTAATCTGAGTTGAGTCAATCCAGTGGTCAATATCTATTGACCACTGAGTTAAGTTTTAGTGGACTGGACTTATCCATTTCCTGTCCGTCGTGTTATTGGAGCAATCGGGCCATTTTTTATCCAGCCGGGCATTTTGATTTTTGACCTGACACGGCTCGGCTGTGTCTCAACATTCGGAATTGCCAAATCTTGTCACCTCGCCCAGAGCCACCACATCAGCCCCCCAACTCCCTCGGAACACAAGCACTGAATCAACAGGAACTGATAAGGAAGAATGACAATGATGGCATCACTTCGCTGACTCCCACTGCCAACTCTGCTTGTTTTATCCGCGAAATGCGGGGCGGGTACGACTGGCGCTCGAACCACAACCAGAGAAAGAATGCTGCCGTATGATTATGATGCATGATGTGATATGATGGTGATGGCGTGTATTTGATTGGCACTGTCCCGTGGGTCGAGGATTTGTTCTCTGATTCCGAGTTGATTGGCCACAACCTCACCTGAGCTCGCTTTAGGATCGACCTTCCCTTTTTATGGCCGAGCGTTTTGGCTAGCAGCGATTTCCCCAAGCTTTCTCATCTTCAAATTCTCTCGTCCGGCACTGGTTGGTGAGTGCCGCTAGTAACTTGATCCTCCCCCTTTGGGAGTCGTGTTGACCTATCGCAGCCCGCGTTCATTTTTTTCAAGCCCAAGCCAATCAATCCTCTTTTCTACAACGCCATTTTCACTTGACCGATAATGCTCCTGTTCAACGTCGCCCTTCTTTCTCTTGCCCTTTTCACTGCTGCCCCAGCTCTCGCCGCTCACCACTGGTAAGCCTGCCCTTCTCGGCTATCAACAACCGTGGCTGACCTCTGGCTAGTCCCCGCGCCGATGCTGGCCTTCCTCATACCAATCTTGCCGCGCGTGACACAACGGATGGCCCTGCCGTTATTCCGCGCTCTGAAAATGCCTACCCTCCTGACACGGCTTCGCTGGTACGTGGCGACAATCCGATCACCATGTTCACCACGAACTTAGATGGATACCATTGCCCAGTTCCGACGGGCTCCCCTAAGCCCGAGGAGTCCCTTTTTGTACGGCCATCGTATCGAAGATAAA
Source organism: Russula earlei (assembly GCA_025769875.1). NCBI lineage: Eukaryota > Fungi > Basidiomycota > Agaricomycetes > Russulales > Russulaceae > Russula > Russula earlei. The sequence continues at coordinate 107,909 of JAGFNK010000117.1, read as the reverse complement.
ATTGAGAATCGCCGCCTCCGAAATCAGGTTGACCAACTCCAGGCGCAACTCGCCGCCGCTTAGGGCGGCAGTGGCTCACCTCCGGAGATCTGATGGATGGCGTTTTGCGATCCCGTGATTCCGAGCAGCTAGATGCGCCTGCCTCCCTCGCAAGTCGTTTCCTCGAATTCGATGATCTTGACTAGGCCGCGGTGGACGGTGGACACAGTGACTGCAGAACGTTATTATAAAGTGTAGCGCGTTACTTCTTATTCGATGACCCTTTCGCTTGCTTTCAGTTTCTACGCATGACGCGCCGCTCGGTGATCATGTGCTGCGTGTGATCAAATTGTCCCTTGACAAAGTCTGCTTCCCACCATGAACGTGGACAGCGTCCTGAATCGTGTATGAGCTTGACGTCACTGTAAATCGACCTGAGGTGGAATGCGGCTGTTTGACACGGAGGACAAATGTGCGGTCGGTATTCCCCGAGAACAGTCGACTGCGGGTAGAGAAATCAGACGCGATTGGACATACACACGTTCCGAGCCGCGGTCCTTCTAAACAACCCTCCCAGTCCCCTCCTGCCTGATCTCAAGGGCTATTATCTTATCGACCATCGACCCGACCCATCATCCATCCGACTTGCCGCATCGCCCTGTCCGCGTCGCCTCGCGTTACACACCCGGGTCGGGTTGCCAGTCTTACTCCTAACACGGTTTCATAGCATCCACTCAGTCAGCTGCGCTCCTCCACCCCCAATGTCCCGTTAAAGATAATAATGCTCTAACGCCCGGCGGACGTCCTCAACGTTTTTCATTTCTTCCCGCGATGTTTTTTTTTTCTTTGTTGGACGCCGGGCGGCGGGCGTCCTCTTTTTTGGATCCGAGAGCGCACAAGCCCGAGCGTGGGGGGACGGTACATCTGAGTCCATCGGTTCATCTATCAAATCGATGCTCTTTCCACTTGTCGGATCGCGGGATTGCGGGTTGGGTTGCGCGTTTGTCCGTCCCAGGCCGTCGAACAAGCTCGGGTAAAATTTCATCGGGCTGAGGGATATGCAGGCGCGCGCTTCTGAGATGTCATTTATTTATTTTCTCTCTCAAGAGAGAGAAGATCGTCGAGTCCCTTCTGCCTGCATTCCACCTTTTCGCTGGCTCCACGTCAACTTGACACTCCCAGGTGCCAATCCGGAAATTCGAAGGTCCAGTCGTAATAGATAAACCGCAAATATCATGAGCTGTCAATTGTGGTCGATAACGATCATCGGACTGGTCAGCTGAAACAGTTTTCCCATGGTCGCAGAGTTGTGACTGGACCGGACCTGTCCTTCTCAGTGAGAAGATCTCACCCCCAAGCTTTCTTGCCGCTCCGGTCTGCTAACAAGGCCCACTCCTATGAGAATGCTAGTATTACAGCCGAAGGTGTTTCGCATTGCGTCTCAATGAGGACGCAGCATTTTGCCATGTATATGGATAGCGTATGGCATTCAGCTTATCTATCCTATATTAAAAAATCCACCTAGTTTGTGCCACGACCCTTTGAGCACCATCGGTGATGTTGCACTCCCTGGTGGGAACCCTCATGCCCATTTCCCGAGTAAGGCCATGAGCCCAACACCGAGCATCATGCACCCGAGGTTATACAACAATTTTGGAAGTCCGACTTCGCGTATCTGGGCATTGAATAGGAATTCGTGGGCGAGAAGCTCAACGAATCCGGTATACAGCAGAATACCAGCGCTGAGAGAGTCGAGAATACCGGAGACCATGGTCGCACGAGTCGAGCCAGGGTTGTATGTTGTTTGCACGCCAAGGCCCGCGGCGATTCCTATCGGTGTCGTGATACCATAGAGAAATGAGCCAAGGTAAGGCACATGGCGATATTTGTGGGGGAGGACTAGGAATGCGAGCCGAGAGCCGACGCCGAGGCCTTCAAACATTTCTGCGAGAAAACCAATGAGTGGAGTGCCTAATGTGTCTGATGAGATGGAGACAGACGATGGAAGATAACGACGATGAAGAGTACTTTGAATCTCTCGTCCACGGCCAAAGTGAGCCCAATCAATACGCTTTAAGCAGGCCGGGATTAGCTCCGTCGAATGATGTGGTCGCAGGACGCAAGAGTACATGCCTGTGCAATATAACACCAAACTCAAGGATGGCGACGCCGATCAACTGGGCCAGAGCGTCTTCGTCAGATACGAACGATCCTTGTTTATCCAAGCGGCCGTGTGTGTGGACAACTTCATGGTCCTTTTCCGTTTTCTCTGGGTCTGAACTAGTTAGCGGCACTTCATGGCCAGACGCAGACGCAGATAATGCGCCAGCTCCATGTCCTTGCGGATCAGAAACACAAGTGGGTAGAGTATTAGTACTTTGTACACTGCAAGAGGGGGGGAGGTGTTTTAACATACCATGTGTGATGCCAAGCTCCTTAAGCTTGGCGGTGCCGATGCGGAAAGCAATAATCTCAATAATAAATATACCGAGGGAGGACAGGAGGGCAAGTGCGAAAGCGTAAGGCTAGATAGTGGGCGCTGTTCAGAAAAGGGATAATCAGATGACAAGTAGAGAGAGGGCGCACATAGTCTTGCCATGCAGGCGCCAGACATGGTGATGTAAGTTCCTGGACGCCAGGGGAGAGGAGGTGGATAAATGCTGTGGCGATGATAACACCAGAGCCAAAATATTTTGCAGTCCTGTGCGAGATTTGGAGAGATAGAATTAGCAGAGTGGGGCGTCGACGTACTCGAAAATGGGGGTTGGGATATAGATCCGGCGTGACCGGCGGGCGACGACAGGGAAGGTAGCGGCGAAGGAACTAGTGACCCAAATGATGAAAACGGATGCAATGCGAAGCCCGTGAAACGTGGTGGAGCCTCCACCAGAGCCGCAGTTAAGATCCGACATGGGGGAGGGACTACTGAAACTGCAGAAACCTGTGTCGAATATATACGCGTGTAGACCGACCTGTGACCGCGCAGGTCCTCCCGACGATGATCCCCCGTCCAGACCAATCTCTCGGGTCCTAAGCGCTGAGGACCTTCACAGTCTACGTCCAGTCTCGTGACCATCTTTTATCTCCCTTATCACCTATCACCTATCGCCCCTCGGTGCCTCAAATTACATAATCGAATCTGAAACCCGTCACAGCAACCCACGGATCGTTTTGAACGATGAGCGCAACAAACCAGTCCTCTTCTACCCGTCCCCTGCCTCCAGGTACCGTCCTCGGACCAGACGGAAAGCCCTGCAAAATTTGCACTTCCTTTCGCAACTGGAAGCTCCCCACGTCAAGCAGAGCGACAACTGCTTCTCCGAACAAGGGTGACGCAGCGCAAGCCATGGCATCTGCCACCGCCCTCGCTGCATCCGCAGCTGCAGGCGAAGGAGACACACACACACGGCGGTCTGCCCATTGCCCGCCGGACGTCGAGTCGCTCGGCCGCGCGACCTGGACGTTCCTGCACACCACCGCCGCGTACTACCCCGAATCGCCCACGCCGACCCAGCGCGCTCACATGCTGCAGCTCCTCCATTCTCTGCCGCAACTCTACCCGTGCTCCCACTGCGCCGGCGACCTCGGTGCGCGCTTGCAGCGTCGCCCGCCTGACGTGCGGTCTCGCGCTGCGCTCTCCGCATGGCTCTGCGCGACGCACAATGAGGTCAACGTCATGCTGGGCAAACCGACTTTTGATTGTGCGCGGGTCGACGAGCGGTGGAAGGACGGCCCGAAGGATGGGAGCTGTGATTAGATGGTTTTGTCTTCGCTCGCCACTTGGTGTATCCTAACTCACGAATAGAACTGTCATCACTGCTCACACTGTGGGAACCGCCGTACTCTCCCCACTATGACACCATGTGACCTTCCGGAAACCGGCCCGGCCCAGTTCATGATGAATTTCATAGACCAGTCAGTTATGTTTCATAGACTGGTCTGTTGCAGTTGCCCCACAGTCACTGGACCAGTCAGACCAGTTTATAACCAGTCCAGACCATGCATTTATAATAATGTAACATTATATTATTGCAGTGCAGTGTGCTACATACTACAGATATGAATGCATAGTTTATTATCTATGTGCTCTGCAGTATGTGACTATGTTCCTTCTGTTGCTGTATCTCCTGTACAGGTATGGGATCTGTGTGTGAGGATGATTGAGTGTGTGACATGTCATTGTCTGAGTCTGAGCCTTGTGGTGTGTTGAACATGTTGAACGTGGGTGTGGTGTGTTGAAGCAGGGAGGGGATGAGGTGTGCTCACAGTGTGTTGAATGCATCATCATGCCTCGTGGTGTTGCCAAGGGTCAGCTGTGTTGCTGCTGTTGCTGCTGCTGTCTATTCAGAGGTGATGGTGTTATGATCTACCCCTCTTTTGGTTCATCCCTGAAACACTTCTTATTGTTCCCTACCTTTTACCCTCGTCCCCTTGGTTACCATTTCATCCCTTGATATTGATGGCCTCTTATTGTTTCACTTGTTGTGTTTCACCTATTGTTTGAGCTCCTTTTGCTACTGGTTAGTATTATCTATTGTTCTGCATATGGTACTGTACAGCCTCGCTAGATACAGTATTTAAGCACCTGTAGAAGTTGGGGAATGCCCCAAGCTTAGCTTTGTCCCATTTCCTGTCGCATCCCTTGCCCTGTACTCTCTCTCAATCACAACTTGCCTGTGCTGGCCTATACTCTGCTTGACCTGAGCATAATTCAAGGAACCTTTGTGTTCCTCTTTCTCCTCTGCCTCTCTCTCATCGTCCTCCTCTTCTGTGAAACCAGGAGATTGACTCTGTCTGCAGACTGAGTCATTATCTGACTCAACCTTGAGATGCTAAACCTTTGATCTGGTCTCTTTGAGCCAGCCCCCATTGAACCCTTGAACCAAGTCACCAGGACTTGGCCCCACCAAACCTTGAGCTAATGCTCTTATGGCCACGATGCTGTAACACAAGCTAAGCTTTCCTTACTCCATTCTGGAGATCAACCTTGAACTACCATCAAACTGTTAGATCCGTGTCCAACCCAGACCCTCCCCAGACCTTCCCGAACACGTTGTAGGAACTGCCACTTGGGACAGCTTCCACACCTTCCTTTGTTACATCACCACTGAAAACAATGAAGAACTACCAGTCAAATTCATTAACAATCATTGGTTCGAGCTACAACTTAGAAGAGGACAGCTCTACACTCACCAAGACCTAGAACTCATCAGAAACAGCCTTGGACTAGGCTACTGGAGGGAAAACGATCCCCTCTATGAACCACCTTCAGAAGCAGAAGCCTCTACCACAGAAGGCAATCCCCCTGAACCAGAAAACACCGTCGAAACTCAGACACCCTTTGAATCCCCTGCGATAGAACCAGAGGACCTCCCTGAAAACCAGGAATTCATCAAAACCCCAGAACTCGAAATACAGGACCCCCCTGAACCTATTATGGCAGCCCTGCCCCAAGCCGCTGCTCAGGCCCCTCATATGGCCGCCCAACCCCCCCCAGTCATCACCCCACAAGCAGCTGCCCCAGCACGACAAGGTACTAATGGGTCCCTCAGCGGTAAAGAACCCACAGCCTTCACAGGGGAAAGGAACAAAACAAAATGTTTCATCATGGAATTTAACTTGTACTGGGGCCTCAATGACGACAAAGCAGTAATGGTTTCCCCTTTCAAACAAACAATGCTGGCCCTCTCCTACATTCAAGGAGAAAAGGTCGAAGAATGGGTCAACTCATAGGCAACTGCACTCAGGGAAAAGGTAAACAGGGCCCAAAACCCTGTTAACAGACTGGATGAAGCATTATGGAATGACTTTGTCACGGACTTCACATTCAAGTTCACCAACACTGCAGAGAAAGATGCCCAAGCAGCTCTTGTTAAACATGTAATGAAGGACTCCCTTGACGATTACATCTCCACCTTTGAGCAACTTCTGAACAAAACTGGGTGGCCAGAAACGGTTGTTATCAGCTATTGAGAGTTTCAAAAATGGCCTAAAGATTGGACTCTACTGTGCAATTTTAAACAGAGATGTCTGGCCCACCACTCTTCAAGAATGGAAGGAGGAGGCCAGAAGACAACATCAATGATTCATCACCATCAGGGAGAAACTTAAAGGAAAAACTACACACTCCTCCTTGGAACACAAACCTCATCACTCTGACCGAATGCAAGTGGACGCCGCCAAGTCCAACTTTAAGAAACTTACTGAAGAAGAAAGGAAACAACTGGCAAAAGAAGGGCATTGCTTCCGTTGCTGGGAGAAAGGCCACCTCAGCTAAGAATGCCCCAAAAACACGACCCTTACCACTTCCAAAGCACGTACTACCGAACCAACCCCAGAACCACCCAAGGAGGAAGAAGCCTCCACTATGGTAGCATGCATGAAATCATTGCCAACAGAGGATAGAGCCAAACTGTGGGACCTCATCCTTAAAGAGGATTTTCTCTAGGCCAAGGTACAACAGTCGGTACTAAGGCCCAAATAGATACCATTGTCCAACATAAAGAAAACTCAATGAAAGTGCCCTTTATGATCACAACAAATGGAAAGACTGGCCAAGCGCTCCTAGACAGTGGAGCAATGGAAAATTTCATTAGCCAAGGAATTGTGGGAAAGTTACAAATCCCACTTCGAACCCTCAGAACCCCCAGACCCATCATCAATGTGGATGGCACTAACAACCAAGGAGGAGCGCTAACCCATTATGCCCACATGGCTGTATGTCATGGACTCACCACTCGACTTCTCACCTTCTATGTCACCAATTTAGGAGAAGATAGAATGATCCTCGGATATCCTTTCTTAAAGGCAATAAATCCCCTTGTTAATTGGAGTACTGGTTGTCTTAGGAACTATTTAGGGGTCCTTCTCACCCCCATATCCCGAACAAACCCGCCTGTCAAGACACGTACTGCTGATCACTAAGGACTCAGGAGCAGGTGGGCAAGGGTCGGAACAGATGATACGCAGCGAAGGCGGCATTGAACAGGAGGACAAGCCAAATGACGAGGAGGTACCAGATGGGGACTGGTAGGTGTTGCAAGAGACAAAGGTGAAGGCTGGAGGCCAGTGTAGCGAGGGGACTTTAAACAAGGCGGTCGTTGAAGAGTACCTTGGAAGCGAGGGGAATCTTTAGACTGAGCAGTTGCAGGGGAGTACCCAGGAAGATGAGAGTATCACAAATGGACAGTCTGACGACTGCCATGCTTCATTGGGGCTTATATACAGTACAGTGTACAGGGTCGATTACAAAGAACTGGGACTCTTCTAGACTCTTTGGTATCATCCAATAGGACTACAGAGGCGTAAACTTGCTTGTGTCAAGTTTCAGGCTTACTGAGCGCATTACTGATCACTGTGGAGCGATGACATCATTATGATGTCACTGTGGAGCGCTTAGTGAGCCTATGAGGTCACTGTGGAGTCGCTCAGTCAGCCATGATGTCATTGGAGCCTTGATGACATCAGATGATTTATGCAACAGCTTCTTAAGAGTTTGTGCCGCTGTTTCAGGTCCTTGGTGGCTGGGTGGCCATGTGGCTGCCACGCGATGATTACCCGATTAGGAAATGGGTACCTGGTCGTGTTATAGTGCCTTTGCAATAGTGATATCTTGTACCGCAGGAGGGATAGCCCAGAAAATGGAAGGGAGTCGGTAATGCAAAGTGAGAGAGGTCTCTCTTGAGTGAAATAGGACAATCTACAGCCAGGACCTGGCCTTGGTTTGTAACACCGCCAAAGATCCAAGTCGCACAAATAAGATCAACAACCATTCCCCCTGAATACTTATGGCACCAAAAAGTCTTCTCAGAAGAAGCGGCCAAATGACTCCCACCCAGTTGAGGAGAACTCAACTTTAGAATCACCCTGAAACCAGACGCCCCCAAATTCCTTGTTTGTCGAACCTACCCTCTCCCCCAGAATGAAAAACAAGAACTGTCAAGACAGACACAGGAAGACCTGGCCAAAGGCTTCATCAAGGATGGCATCTCAGACTTCGTATCTCCTGTCTTCTTTGTCCAAAAGAAAGATGGCACCACCCCAAGAATGGTAGTTGACTACAGCAAACTCAATAACACCACCATCCCAGATTATCATGCCCTACCAAACATGGAAGAACAATTGCACCGCCTAAGGGGCAAAACCACCTTTAGCAAATTTGATGTCAGAGCTGGTTATAATAACATCCTGATCCATCCAGAAGACTGGCACAAGGGGGCCTTCAAACCCAATTTGGCACATTCGTCCCCATGGTAATGGGCTTTGGCTTCACCAACGCCCCAGCAGCCTTCCAATGAGCAATGAACCACACCCTCCGACCTTGGCTCCTCAAGTACCCTGAAAACACCTGTAACTACCTAGAGGACATGGCAATAGCCACAGGTTTAGGGGAAGAGCACCTTCACAAACAAATTACACATGAATTCCTTGACCTACTCGAAAGAGACTCCTATTTTTTAAAAGCATCAAAATGTGCTTTCGAACAACGCAAAATCAACTTCTTGGGTTTCCGAATCAACCAAGGGACCCTCAAGATTGACCCAGTCAAAATGAACAGCCTTAAAAATTGGCTGAGACCCCCGAATAACTTGAAACAGGTACAAAAAATCATGGGGGCCCTCAACTACCAACAACTGTTCATCCGAGACTTCGCTAAAATTGCTTGCCCCATTTTTTCCACCATCAAGAAGGGAACCCCCTTCAACTGGACCCCAGAAGCGACTACCGCCCTGGAAACCTTAATATCCACAGTCTGCGACAACCCTGAACTTTACACTGCCAACCCAGACCTCCCATACAAACTAGAAACTGATGCCTCACAGTTTGCCACTGGAGCGATTCTCTCCCAAAAGGACCCAAGAGGGAAAAGGAAGATGATCGGGAATATGTCACACGCATTCAATGAAGCAGAAAGGAACTACCTGGTTTGGGATAGGGAGTTCCTGGCCCTAATCATCGCACTTCAACACTGGCGATACCTATCAGTTGGGACTAAACACCCCATCAAAATCTTCACAGACCATGCCAACCTAGCTCACTATCGACTTCCTCACAAAATCAACCGAAGGATTGTCGGATATATCTCAACACTCGCAGATTACCACTTTGAAATCCATCACAAACCAGGAATTTCCAACCATGCAGATTCTCTCTCATGATGACTGGACCACAATGATGGGTCAGGAGACAACCAAAACATCACAGCACTCCCCGACAAATTTTTTATTTGCACACTCAACACTGAAGATCTGTATGAACAAGTACTATAGGAGCAAAAAGACCGACCATCAGATCTTCTCATGTGAAAGGTCAAACACGGCCTCCAGGAAGAAGAAGGCACACTGCTCAAAGATGGAAAATTGGTCGTACCATATCAAGAACCCCTACTACGAAAGATTTTACACATGTATCATGACAGTATTCTTGGGGGACACACAGGAAACGCCCGAACCTTGTATTCAATCCAAGAATCCTTCTGGTGGCCCAAAATGGGTTATTTTATCTGAGACTACATTTGGGGTTGCGCCACCTGTCAGGCCAACAAATCATCCACGCACCCCACTCATCCCCCAATTCACCCAATTCCCCCTGAGTTTCAGAAACCATTCAAAACCATAGCAATTGACTGGATTGTCAACCTCCCATTGTCAGAAGGGAACAACACCATCATAACCATCACTGATCATGATTCTACCAAAGCAGCAATATTCATACCGTGCTGTAAGGACATGGGAACCCTAGAAATGGCCAAACTATTCTTATGATATGCCTTCCCTTGGACTGGGGTCCCTTCCAAAATCATCTCCGATTGTGACTCTCGATTTACCTCTGACCTATTCAAGGAAGTCTCTAAAATTCCGAGGATCAACCAGAATCTAAGTACTGCCTATCACCCTCAAACCAATGGACAATCTGAAAGGACCAATCAAACTCTAGAAATGTATCTCCGCATCTACACTGGAGAAAAACAAGAAGAATGGGTACACCGGCTCCCCATAGCTCAGTATCACTTTAACGCTCATAAATCCACAACCACCAAACGAACCCCCTACGAATTGCTCATTGGCTTCAACCCACGAGGGCTTGGTACCCAACTAAAATCAAAGTTCCCAGGAATTCAAGAACGACTCCAGGCCCTGAAAGACATGTGGGAATCAGCTCAAGAAGCAATGAAAAAGGCACAGACTAGCTGGGTAAAAGAAACTAAGTTCAAAGGGTTTGAAGAAGGACAAAAGGTCAGGTTGGAAGGAACTAACCTAAAAACCCCCCATCAGTTTCAGAAGTTCCGCCCCAAATGGTTCGGACCTTCTGTCATCACCAAAAACATTTCCCATGTCATCTACCAACTTCGCCTTCCTCCCCAATGGAGTATCCATAATGTGTTTCATGCCTCCCTTCTTTCCCTGGTCACCGAAACAACCAAACATGGCCCTAACTTCCCTGAACCTCCCCCTGACCTTCTCTCGGGAGAATACAAGGTCAAAAAAATTACCGCCCAATGCCTCCATAGAAACCGGCTCCAGTACAGAGTTTGGTGGAAAGGATATTCCGCGGCAGAGGACACCTAGGAACCCCTCTCGAACCTTAAAAATGCCCAAGATGCCATCACTATCTTTCATCTGCGACAACCTACCAAACTCTGGGCTATGTCAACCACTAACTCTGATCCTACAGAATCTCATCACTCTGATGAAAACCTAGACAGCTTGGAACATCAGTTCCAAGGACTTACGATACAGCAACGTACATTACTTCCCTGAGTTAATTCACATAACCCCCCTTCCTACTCAGGTAATGACCCCACTATCCCTGACCGCAGACATACTATCTTCAATATAGCTGCCAGGGAACAACTCTTTTCCGGAATTCTCTGCCTGGGCGACTTCTGTGGCTTTCAGCTCCTCATGATGGACCCCCGGTTTTCAGAGTTTCATTTATCCATACAAAGAGCAGTACTTACAGATTTGGTATGGAATCACATTATATGATCAGCCTCCATAAATACCCCCACTCCCTCAGAGTGGTCAGCCTGGCACCACGAACACACTACTTCTGCTTACAATACTCCCATGTCCTCCCCAGCTCCCCCTTCGTCTCACTTACCCATCCTTACCCCTTCCCTCACTATTAAACAAGAGCCTCTTTCACCCGAGGTTATACAACACATCATCGACCAACGCACGTTCATCATCCCTGATGAGGCCAAACTCCAAGACCTTGCCGCCACCCTCAACCCCCTAGCCATCTGAGAAGGAACGCCCTCACTGACCCCAACTGAAGCAGACCCCACTCACCCTGGCCCCCCTTAGTTTGTTTATGAACCCTATATACATATTCCCCCTTTTTACATTAACGTTAATGGGCGACAACGCCTATTACCATACTTACATGTTGCTTTGTACAATGACTAACCCATGCTTCTAGGAACTATGGGTCGAGGAGAACCTGCTTATGGAGAAAAGCTCATAGCTCGGCCTGTTGTCTCTGCCCCCCATCCTGCCACCACTGCCTCTGACCTCCACCTCTTAATTGAGGACCACCCTTTCCATTTTGATGTCGCTCAGGCCCTTGAGAACCTCCATGATCCTGGTGATCTTGCTGATGTCTACCGCCTCTGCACCAGCTCTTTCCAGCTAAAAGTTTTAGAGGGCAAGCACGCCTCCATCCAAGGGGCCCTAAGTGTCCTTCAAGGACAGCTCGCTGATTGACTCCATGAGATTCAGTCCCACACCAAAGAAACCGCCGCTATCCGCAGCTTCCTTCGAGCCAATAACACCTCCATCCGAGTCTGTCACCAACTCGACAACCTGATGACCGATGGGGGCCTCACTCATAACACTGGACCATTTTACTCATTAGCGGGAAGCTATGACAGGATTGAGAAGTTGAAAGAACCATCCACCCCCCCTTCCCCTCCACTACCCACTCGTCCCCCTCTCTCCTTAACCCCCCCCCTCGAGTACCTCCCTTGTGTTGTTGACCAGTCCCAGAACAACACCACCATGGGGTCACCTTCCCACTTCCCTCAAATGTTCTCTGATGATGCTAGCACCCCCAACACCCCTCTCACCCCTGCACGTATGACTAAAGCACAGCGTCATCAGCTCCAAAAATGACAACACGTTTGCAAACACTGTAACACCAAAGGGCACTGGAACAAGGACTGTAACAGACCTCACACCAACTGTAGCGGTCAAGTGGATTGTATCCTCAGGAGAACTCACCAAAGTTATAGAGGTTTCTGTCCCAGAGCAACAGGAGCCCAGGGCATGTGGCCAGAGGTCGAAGGCGATGAACTCCATGAGTCGGGCCCTGAGACCGATTAGTTTGGAGAACTAAGCATGAGGAGGGCATGATGTTATGATCTACCCCTCTTTTGGTTCGTCCCTGAAACACTTCTTATTGTTCCCTACCTTTTAACCTTGTCCCCTTGGTTACCATTTCAACCCTTGATATTGATGGCCTCTTATTGTTTCACTCATTGTGTTTCACCTATTGTTCGAGCTCCTTTTGCTACTGGTTAGTATTATCTATTGTTCTGCATATGGTACTGTACAGCCTCGCTAGATACAGTATTTAAGCGCCTGTAGAAGCTAGGGAATGCCCCAAGCTTAGCTTTGTCCCATTTCCTGTCGCATCCCTTGCCCTGTACTCTCTCTCAATCACAACTTGCCTGTGCTGGCCTATACTCTGCTTGACCTGAGCATACCTCAAGGAACCTTTGTGTTCCTCTTTCTCCTCTGCCTCTCTCTCATCGTCCTCCTCTTCTGTGAAACCAGGAGATTGACTCTGTCTGTGGACTGAGTCATTATCTGACTCAACCTTGAGAAGCTAAACCTTTGATCAGGTCTCTTTGAGCCAGCCCCCATTGAACCCTTGAACCAAGTCACCGGGACTTGGCCCCACCGAACATTGAGCTAACGCTCTTACAGCCGCGACGTCGTAACAGATGGTGGCAAGAGTGAGGGTGGTGGTGAGAGAGGGTGGCGGTGCCAGAGGGTGAGGGTCGTGGGAGACGGAGACGACAGAGAAGAGGGTGAGGGCAGTGGCAAGATGGCAGGGTCGTCTCCACAGCAGGCAGTGGTGGGACATGTTGACAATAGCACATGAGTGGGTGAGGAGACAAGAGGTGGTGGACAGCATGGTTCACCTTGCAAACACTTGCTGTAGTTGTTGAGCTAGAGAGTGTGTGATCAGTGTCCAAAAACAAGACATGAATGGGTCTCTGGTAATCATCTTGTGGCCATGGTGACAAGGTCTTTACCACTGCAGGTGGTGGCAGCACATGTGGATGAGGGTGTATGTATGGGCAGGGATGTGATGGAAGGGGAGGTGTTGTGCAGTGTGGTGCTTGTGTTCGCAGCTTCTCCTGTGACAATGGCATGGTGGCAGGGTCTGATGTTCTTTCTGTGGGGCGGTGTTGTGACATCTGCTCTTCTGAGGCAGTGGGGTGCTCTTCATTTTCCAGTTATTTATGCATTCTTTCTCAGTGGTGCAAGGTGGCATAACAGCTAGCAACAGAAGTGAGAGGGTGGTGTGGTCAGGAAGCAGAGCAGTGACTGGGACTAGACCCAGAATGGTGGCAGATGAGGCTGAGGGCATGGTGGCAATGGCCAATTGAGCTGGGCTTGAGGTGGCAGGCAGCACTAAGATGTCAGTGGGCAAGGCTGAGGCTATGGGTGTGGTGGTGCATGAGACAAGGACTAGGGTGGTGATGAGAGACATAGAGGTGGTTGGCAATGCTGAGGCTGAGACTGGGAGCATGGAGGCTGTGGCTGATGTGGGTGGAGAGGAGACAGGTGAGGGCACAGACATGGACAAGACTGGGGCAGTGATGGGAGATGGTGCTCAGCTGGATCACATACCTTACAACATCCTTCGAGGGTTGCAAGAAGATGAGACTAATCAATTGAGTAGGAGGGAGGGTGTCATGAACCATTCTCTGGAGAGGGCCCTTGAAGGACCCTTCCTTATAGGAGGAAACCCAGCCTCTATGGTGTCACCCTGTTCACACGAGCAAAAGGGGTGAGTAGAGGTGTCCACAATATCGTGTGTGCATTGTCGCACGAGCGATTCTCGGCACAATCAACATACAGCAAGCCCCACTTAATGGCAACCCTCCTAGCAATAAAGGACAGTATTAGGGCCCTTCTAGGGACCCTTTAGGACAACTCTAGGTGCTCTACAATGGGTACTAACCTGGTATCAAAGACTCTACAACGCATTATTAGACCAACTCTAATAACTCTAGAATGAACTACAAGGCAATACTAAGGACCTTAATAGAAGTATTAGGGTCGACTCTAAGGACCCTAATAGAGCTATATAAGGGCCTTATAAGATAACACTATTCCCTAACCAAACTACAAGTCCTCGAATGACCGGCCCTAAACTAACTAACAGAAAATGAATCAGGTGCTCGCACGTGCACTTGTTACGAACCAAGGCCAAGTCCTGGCCGAAGATTGTCCTATTTTACTCAAGAAAAACCTCTCTCACTTTGCATTGCCAACTCCCTTCCATTTTCTGGGCTATCCCTCCTGTGGTACAAGATATTGCTATTGCAAAGGCACTATAACACAACCAGGCACCAGTTTCCTAATCGGGTAATCATCGCGTGGCAGCCACATGGCCACCCAGCCACCATGGACCCGAAACAGCGGCACAAACTCTTAGAAACTGTTGCATAAATCATCTGACGTCATCAAGGCTCCAATGACATCATGGCTGACTGAGCGACTCCACAATGACCTCATAGGCTCACTAAGCGCCCCACAGTGACATCATAATGATGTCATCGCTCCACAATGATCAGTAATGCGCTCAGTAAGCCTGAAAGTTGACACAAGCAAGTTTATGCCTCTGTAGTCCTATTGGATGGTACCAAAGAGTCTAGAATAGTCCCAGTGCTTTGTAATCGACCCTGTACACTGTATATAAGCCCCAATGAAGCATGGCAGTCGTCAGACTGTCCATTTGTGATACTCTCATACTCCTGGGTACTCCCCTGCGACCGCTCAGTTTAAAGACTTCCCTCGCCTCCAAGGTACTCTTCAACGACTGCCTTGTCTAAAGTCCCTTCGCTGCACTGGCCTCCAGCCTTCGCCTCTGCCTCTTGCAACACTTACCAGTCCCCATCTGGTACCCTCCTCGTCATTTGGCTCGTCCTCTTGTTCAACGCTGCCTTCGCTGTGTATCATCTGTTCCGACCCTTGCCCACCTGCTCCTGAGTCCTTAGTGATCAGCAGTACGTGTCTTGACAGCACTAGAACAGCAAACACGTGGACAAAGAAAGCTCTTACTCATCAGGAAAAGCCTTCTTACTCAGCAGCTTACTGATCATGACTGAGCATGCTCAGTAAGCGCACTCCGACTTCTTACTCAGCACTCCATTGTGCTTGATAACAAGGTTATGACTTGTTCTCTATTTAGCAGTCCTCTTGTAGTATATAAGTGCTCAATAAAGTAGTGGACAGTCTTCAGACTGTCCATTTGTTTACGGCACTCTCTATTCCTGGGATACTCCTTTAAGGACCGTCCCCTTGTGACTATCCTGGCCTCCTCTCTGCATGATTGTTCAACTCTCACAGTGACAGTACCTCTCTGGTATCTGTTACTACTCTGGACTCTACTTCTTGCCCACGCCGTCCTGGACGTCTATCGACTTGTCTCTGAGCTTACCCCTCGCTCTTGAACTGGATAGTTCAACAGTGAGTCTTGACAGAGGGGCTCTGATTTGGATATTGAGTTGTGAAGAGTAGAGTTGGGGTGGGTGTTGATACAGTTAATGATGATGATGCTGGAGTATGCAAGTAGGCACTTGAGGGCATCCATATAGTAGAGGGTTGGATAGAGTTATAGGAGCCTGAGTGCGCGAGCCACAGGGCACACAGTGGATAAGTGAATGGGAGACAACTGACATACTGAGTGGTGGTCTAAAAATAAAAAAAAGTAGCCACAGAAATGAAAACAAAATACCACACATGCAAATCCATTCCAGCTGAGTCAGGAATGTGGCTTGCTATGGGTAATGAGGTGAAGGCTTGTCCAGGGAGGTAGTCATGTTGGCCATAGAGGGAGGTTTAGTGGGAAGGAGTGTTAGCTCAGTTCAGTGGGGCCAAGTCCCAGTGATTTGGTTCAGGGGTTCAAGGGGACTGGCTCAGAGAGACCAGTTCTGAGGTTTAGTGTCTCAAGACTAAGTCAAGGATGACCTAATCCACAGACAGAGTCGATCTTCTGGTTTCACAGAAGAGGAGGGTGAGGAGAGAGAAGCAGAGGAGGAGGAGTGTTATGGCATTGTGGCCATTAGAGCGTTAGGTCAGGGTTCAGTGGGGCCAAGTCCCTGTGACTTGGTGCAAGGGTTCAGTTCAGTGGGGCCAGCTCAGAGAGACTGGATCAAAGGTTTAGTGTCTCAAGACTAAGTCAGACAATGACTCAGCCCACAGACAGAGTCAGTCTTCTGGTTTCACAGAAGAGGAGGGAAATGAGAGAGAGGCAGAGGAGGAAGATGAACACAAGGGTTCCTTGAGGTGTGCTCAGGTCAAGCAGAGTATAGGCCAGCACAAGCAGTTGTGATTTGAGAGAGTATACAGGGCAAGGGATGCGACAGTAAATGGGACAAAGTTAAGCTTGGGGCATTCCCCAGCTTTTACAGGCACTTAAATACTGTATCTAGCAAGGCTGTACAGTACCTTATGTGGAACAATAGATAGTAGTGAACCAATAGCAGAAGGGGCTCAAACAATAGGTGAAACATGACAAGTGAAACAATAAGGGACCATCAGCATCAAGGGATGAAATGGTAACCAAGGGGATGAGGTGAAAGTAAAGAACAACAATAAGAGAAGTAGTTAGGGATGAACCGAAAGAGGGGTAGATCATAACAAGGAGGAACACAAGGGTTCCTTGTGATGAGCTCAGATCAAACAGAGTATAAGCCAGCACAACACAAGTTGTGATTGAGAAAGAGGATACAGGGCAAAGGGATGTGACAGGAAATGGGACAAAGCTAAGTTCGGGGCATTCCCCAGCTTCTACAGGCACTTAAATACTGTATATAGCAAGGCTGTACAGTACTATATGCAGAACAATAGCTAAAAGTAAGCCAATGGCAAAAGGGGATCAATGACAGGTGAAACACAAGAAGATGAAATGACAGCTGTCAATCAATATCAAGGGATGAAACAGTAACCAAAGGGATGAGGGTGACAGAAGTGAACAATAACAGAAGGGGTTAGTGATGAACCTATAAGGGGGTAGATCATAACAAGTACTATATGCGGAACAATAGATAGGATCAAGCCAATAGCAAAAGGAGATCAAACAATAGATGAAACATAAGGTGAAATGACAGGAGTCAATCAAGAAAAAGGGGTTAAACGGTAACTGAGGGGATGAGGGTAGTGTGTAAAAATAGAAACAAGGGTTAGTGACGAATAAGGGGAAATTACAACAAGGAGAGGGGAGGAGGGATGAGAGAGCATGTGTGAATGAAACAAATGCACCACAGATACTGCTGACACAGCTACAGTTCAATTGCCATTGGTCCAGTCTGGTTCAATCTGTGGTCCATTTTCAGTCCAATGGACTGGACTTTTAAACACTATTTAGGATGAAATTTTGTGTACTAAAATATAGTAGGTCCTCACTATCAGCCCACATTTGTCACATGACCACATATTTGTAAGTTACTATATATGGAAATGTCATAGTGGGGGAGAGGTGTCAGAGCTCACTGTGGGGACATACAAAAAGCTCCTTTTATCCTCCTGTACCTTGCATCATTGTATGGCTTGATGATGGCATACTGTCACTGACTGGGGGCAGTGTCACTGACAAATCAGTTCATGCGCAAGATGAACATAGAGAGTTGAATGAGACATGAAGTCTTCATGGATGTTGGGGATCTTGGAGACAATAATGCCAAGGCAGATATGTTCCACAGAGAGGGGAAATGATAAATAAGTCTTCACACTGAGAAGACTCATGAGTGGAAGAGTTTACAGACAAATTGCTTGATGTCTTGCAAGCCTACAAGTCCTGAAGCTAATCCAGTGATATTTCACAGGAGAACAAGCTTAAAGCTTGTTCTTGTTATCAGGCAGGTTTATATACATTTGGGATGCTATATCAAATAGCATCCTTGAGGTGGAAGTGAGGTGATTGAGGTAGAACATGCTGGAATGTGATGGTACACACAAGTCATATAACAGGTCATCAGAAGTGAGGTAAACATGAGTCTGGTCCAGGTAGGCTAGCCTGGTTGCCGGTCTGGTCCAAGGTACTGGTCCTGTGACACATAAAGTCCACTCAATGACACACTTGTGTCCTATCTAGCTGGCATACCAAGACAGCTTTGCCATCCATCAACTCAATGCTGCCCATGAATACCTCCAGTGTGAATTTCCTGTTCTTTCTGCTTGAGATTTTGTGGTCATTGCAAGGTGTGCACTCACATTTGTGCATCCCACCTTGCAGAATCATCTTCTACTTGTGTGGGCATGCACTAGGGCTGGAAAACTAGTCCATATCTTGGTTTGCAGAACAGCCAACTTCCTGGTGATTACAGCTACACAAGTTTTGTATCAGAGTCAACAGATCACAGTGGTCATCAATGAAGGGGAGGTCAAATTGTTGAGTTTCCCTCACCTCCCTGATGACAGTGCAACCTTTGTTACTTTGACTACCCACATAAGACAAGGTCCCTCTGATGCCTGTGATGCTGTGCTTTCCTGACAGCGTGTCCTGAATGTCATGTACCATTTCCCAGAGGGCCCTTGAAGGACCCTTCCTTATTAGAGGAAACTCAGCCTCTATGATGCCACCCTGTTCACACAGACAAAAGGGGTGAGTAGAGGTGTCCACAATATTGCATGCACATTGTCACGTGAGTGATTCTTGGCACAATCAACATACAGCAAGCCCCACTTAGTGGCAACCCTTTTAGCAATGTAAGACAGTATTATAGCCTCCCTAAAGACCCTTTAGGATGACCCAAAGTGCTCTACAAGAGGCACCAACAAGATACTAAAAGCCCTACAATGTGTTATTAGACTAACTCTAATAACCTTAGAACAAACTATAAGGCAATACTAAGGACCTTAATAGAAGTATTAGGGTTGACTCTAAGGACCCTAATAGAACTGTATAAGGGGCCTTATGGACAACTCTATTCCCTGAACCAAACTACAAGTCCTCAAATGACCAGCCCTAAACTAACTAACAGTAAATGAATCAGGTGCTTGCACATGTACTAAAGCAGTGAACACATGGGCAGTAAAGGCTCTTACTCATCAATATGAGCCTTCTTACTCAGCAGCTTACTGAGCATGACTGAGCATTCTCAGTAAGCATACTCTGACTTCTTACTCATCCATCAATTGAGCTTGATAACAAGGTTATGACTTGTTCCCTATTTAACAGTTCTCTTGTAGTATATAAGCGCTCAATAAAGTAGTGGACAGTCTTCAGACTGTCCATTTGATTTGCAGCACTCTATTACCGAGGGTACTCATTTAGGACCACCCTATCTAGCATGTCCTGGCCCTTTCTCTTTGTGATCACCTCTCACAGCCCATACCAGTTCCTCTCTGGTATCTGCTACTTGTTTGGACTATCCTCTTCACCAACTTTGTCTTGGAACTCAGTTGACTTGTCTCTGAGCTCTTACCTTGCTCTTGAACTGGATTGTTCAACAGTGAGTCATGACACATGCTCTTTTGAATGGAGTTTGTGGACAACTTCTATGTAGAATTCAAAGACACCACAGAGCCAGAAGATGCCTTCATGGAGCTGCAACAGTTATCAATGTCTAAAGCAGCATTGTTGGATGATTACACCAGCAAGTTCCTAGTTCTGCTCAACAAAGCAGGATGGGACCAGAACTCACCCAGAGCAGTTGAAGCATACAAAGCAGGACTACTCACCTGACTGATAGAACAAATTTACAATTGACCAGTCAGAGACATTCCCCCCATCAATGATCTGCAAGCATGGATCAATGCCGCTAGGGAGGAACAAGCCAGAGACCAGCTTATGAGAGCTAATATTGGAACTGGATGTGGAGCATTAACCACCAGGGAGAATCACATGAAGTCCCTACAATTTGGGAAGAGGTGAAACCAAAGAGACCCCAATGCTATGGAAGTGGACTCAGTATGCACTGATGCAGCAAGGACTAAGCATTGACCTCCTCTGACTGAGGAGAAGAAGAAACTGCTAGCAGAAGGAAAATGCTTCATCTGCAAGAAAGCAGGGCATATTAGCCAGAACTGTCCTGACAATGACAGAGTGAAGATGTCACAGAACCAGTGCTTCAGACTGGACCAGCAACCAGGATAGCCTACCCAGACATGTCTCATGTTTCCCTTGTGTTTTATGACTTGTTTGATTTGACTTGCACTTACTATGACTGTTACGAACCAAGGCCAGATCCTGGCCATATATTGTCCTATTTCACTCAAGAGAGACCTCTCTCACTTTGCATTGCCAACACACTTCTGTTTCTTAGGCTATCCCTCCTGCAGTGCAAGATATCGCTGTTGCAAAGGCACTATAACATGACCAGGCACCCATTTCATAATCAGGTGATCATTGCGTGGCAGCCACATGGCCACTCAGCCACCAAGAACCCAAAACAGCAGCATAAACTCCTATAAACTGTTGCATAACTCATATGATGTCATCTAGGCTCCAATGACATCATGGCTGACTGAGCGACTCCACAATGACTTCACTGGCTCACTAAGCGATCCACAGTGACATCATAATGATGTCATCGCTCCACAAAGATCAGTAATATGCTCAGTAAGCCTGAAACCTGACACAAGCAAGTTTATGCCTCTGTAGTCCTATTGGACAGTACCAAGGGGTCTAGAATAGTTCCTGCCCTTTCTAATCGACCCTGTACACAGTATATAAGCCCCAATGTAGCATGGCAGTCATCAGACTGTCCATTTGTGATACTCTCATCTTCCTGGGTACTCTCCTGCGACCGCTCAGTCTAAAGCCTCCCCTCATCTTCAAGGTACTCTTCAACAACCGCCTTGTCTAAAGCCCTTTGCTGCACTGGCCTCCAACCTTCACCTCTGCCTCCTGCAACACATACCAGTCCCCATCTGGTACCTTCTAGTTGTTTGGCTCATCCTCTTGTCCAACACCATTTATGCCGCATACCATCTGTTCCGACCTATGCCCACTTGCTCCTGAGTCCTTTGTGATCAGCAGTACGTGTCTTGACAATAACTCCTCATCATGTCCACCCTTGATCACCTGTTAGTTGACTCATGTCTGCCTGCTGGATACTATTTGATATAGTATCTTCATGTATATAAACTGTTCTGTTGAAGAGAACAAGCCTTAGGCTTGTTCTCCTGTAAAATTCACTGGTTTATGCCTCAGGACCTGTCTGCCTCAGAGCCCTCAATGTTAGGATTTGACTCACGTTCATGTTTGCTTGCTTACCTATGCTTGATTACTCATTTCTGCTTACTGTCTGCTTACTGATTCTGTTACAAACCAAGGCCAGGTCCTGGCCGTAGATGGTCCTATTTCACTCAAGAGAGACCTCTCTCATTTTGCATTACCAACTCCCTTCCATTTTCTGGGCTATCCCTCCTGCAGTGCAAGATATCACTATTGCAAAGGCACTATAACACGACCAGGCACCTGTTTCCTAATCGGGTAATCATCGCGTGGCAGCCACATGGTCACCCAGCCACCAGGAACCCAAAACAGCGGCACAAACTCTTAGAAACTGTTGCATAACTCATCTGACATCATCAAGGCTCCAATGACATCATGGCTGACTGAGCAACTCCACAGTGACCTCATAGGCTCACTAAGCGCTCCACAGTGACATCATAATGATGTCATCACTCCACAATGATCAGTAATGCACTCAGTAAGCCTGAAACTTGACACAAGCGAGTTTATGCCTCTGTAGTCCTATTGGATGGTACCAAAGAGTCTAGAATAGTCCCAGTTCTTTGTAATCGACCCTGTACACTGTATATAAGCCCCAATGAAGTATGGCAGTCATCAGACTGTCCATTTGTGATACTCTCATCTTCCTGGGTACTCCCCTGCGACCACTCAGTCTAAAGTCCTCCCTTGTCTTCAAGGTACTCTTCAACAACTGCCTTGTTTAAAGCCCCTTGCTGCACTGGCCTCTACTCTTTGCCTCTGCCTTCTGCAACACATACCAGCCTCCATCTGGTATCTCCTAGTCGTTTGGCTCATCCTCTTGTTCAATGCCGTTTACGCCGCGTATCATCTGTTCCAACCTTTGCCCACCTGCTCCTGAGTCCTTAGTGATCAGCAGTACATGTCTTGACAGATTCACTGACTGATAGGATGACTGATGCTTAGTGATTGCTTACTGGACTGATGACAGATACTAGGAAAGAATGACTCACGCATGAGTCATTGCTGGTATGTTCTAATTGTAGTCTTTGTTTTCGGATACTAGTGGTTCCCAGCTATGTGCTCCCCAAGCATCATACAAATCGCATCAGCCATTATGGAGATACAGTATAAATACTCTGGTGTATTGAGAGTTGAGCCTTATGCTCAACTTACTCTTTGAATTAACAACAATTCTCTCTCTCTATCAAAGTAACAACTCTAAGCAATCAGAGGCCCCTCTCTTCTCTTTCGTTCACTTTACCTGAGATAATATCAAAGGAGTCAAAGTCTAGTGCTTGAACAATATCAAGCAACTCTATTGCTAAGAGTGACATTTAAGATTGGTGAAATCTTAGGCCCCATACAGCAACTGAGATTTCTTGAAACTTGAACTTGGAACTTGAATTTCGGGATTAGCCGGGAGTGACAGGAGTGACAGGTGTGAGTTGATGTCTTTTCGCAAAAAGTGTCATGCTCCAGAAAAGGCAGGTGCCCCACCAACTTGGCTCCTCAAGGCAATTCCCATCAACTCCGCAATTGTTTTCAAACACAGATGATAATTACACACAATTCTTAAGTTTCATAATGGTGTATTCAAGAGTTAAGTACAACAAAACAAATAATATTTAAACTTAATCTAAGGGCTTGACTTGATGCCAAGAAGGCTGGTGCTGTTACTGTTCAAGGGACCATGTGCAGGACTCAGAATGATAAACTCAGGCTCTTTTATTGTAGACTAGCCTACTCAAAGGTACATGTTTATAGACCAAAGTTGAGTAGCTAATAGAAAGGAAAGAAAAAAAGAGAGAGAAAAGAAAGAAAAGAAAAGCCTAGAAGCATGACAAATCAAGTCAGAGGTGGGTGAGCATGCGCGAAGGCGATTGCAATCGTGCAATGTGTATTGTGGGCGGGATGATGGTGGCAGGGCTGAGCGTGTGGTGAGTGTGCAGGCACTGGGGGAGCAGCTGCAGCACGCAGAGCATCATCTCCGCCGTGCGCGCTGCGATGGTTCTGATTCCGGAGGTCCACCAGGCCCTCCTGCATACCCTAGACCAGAGGCGAAAACATGAAGAAAAGAAAAAGAAAGAAAAGAAGAAAAGAAAGGGAAATGAAAGAAAGCACCTGAAAGCCAGAACACCGCTTGGTGACATTGAGGGTGGCGTTAGGCGGGATTGTTCGGCCTTCATTTTGTGGTTCACCGGTTTGTCAGGAGAACACGCTTGCAAAGGTGATCGCAATCGTGCAGCATGTGCTGGCGTGATAGAGGCAGCAAGGGAGTGGCATTGGGCAGGGCCATTCAGCTTTTGTGTGGTGCATTCGATTTGTGGGGAGGGCACGCGCGTGACGGCACAGCACGCATTGAAGGCAAAATGATGAAGGTGGGGGAGTGGCATTGGGCGGGACTGTTTGGCCCTCGTGTGCATCAGTTTGTTGGGAGAATGCACGCATGAAGGTGATCGCAGTCACATGGCGTGTGTTGGCAGGATGATGGAGGAAACAAGGGAGTGGTGTTGGCGGGGCCGTTCAGCCTTCATGTAGTGCCAATTTGTTGGGAGGGCATCCCTGTCGCAATCGCAAGGACATGATGTCTGTTGCTGGCAGGATGGTGGAGGTGCGAGGGAGTGGTATGTGGAGGGTGGGCATCATTGCAGTGGAAGAATGTGGTGCAACATTGACCCTCTGGTATGCCACAATTATGCCACAATTTCCATTTCAAGTATGACAACTTCTTATCATTGAATAATTATATTGATTTTCTGAATTGTAAAGATGTTCAAGCACCGCTCTGCTGACAAAGTCTGACAGTCCGGATTTGGGTGTCACATTTTTGCAAAATTCCAAAGACTACAGGTGTGATGACAGTGACATGTCATATGATTAACTAATATCAGTTGTTTTTGTCTGTTAACTGTAATTCACATATTTGTCGTTGTAATGACTGATGCACCCAAAAATGTTTTATGCCCCTCCGAGTCACTGCCGATTTTTTACCCCCTGATTTCGAGTCATCACCTGTCCGTCCCCTGGTCAATGCTATGGCTGATTACCTTGATCAGGAGAGGCTGTATCTGCAGCAGGTAAACAGTGATGCCAACAACTTCTAATGATTTTATATTTTACAGGTTATGCCCTTTATGGCTTCCAGGCCATACTGTCAATACTTAAACCCCATTCTCCTCCTATTCCATATCACACCTCTGCCCTCACTGGTCTTGCCTAGGTCCATGAACTACTCACCAGCCACCCAGAATGCATTTGGAATGAACTTGGGGTCCATAAACATGTGTTTCACAAGCTCCAGCAGACTCTCCGTGACTTTGGTGTTGCGTCATCTCGGCATGTCCGAATTGAAGAACAGGTTGCCATATTTCTCTATGCCACTTCCACTGGGCTGTCAACAACAAATATTGGGGAGCGTTTTCAGTGGTCACCAAGCACGGTCTCAAAGTACATATACCATGGTTTCCTTCTATGTATCTTCTGATGGATATCCAGATATTTTAAAAAGATACTTGGAGTTCTCACAACCCCCCCTTTCTACACCACCTTTGTACAGCTTCCTGATGCCAATTCCCCTCCTCACTCCTTTATCCAAGGGAATCTCAAATTTTTTCCCTTTTTCAAGGATGCCCTGGGTGCTATCGACAGCACCCCCATCAGTTGTTACTCCACTGCCGCAGAGCACGATGCAACAAGAGACCGCAACGGCGTTCTCTCACAGAACTGCCTTGCTGCTTGTTCATTTGACCTCTGCTTCACATATCTTTTGACTGGTTGGGAGGGCTCCACCGCTGACTCAACTCTTTTTCATGATGTGCATCATTCCAATTTCCCCATCCCAAGAGGGAAATACTATCTTGCTGATGCAGGCTTTGCCTCATCAAACACACTGCTTGTTCCTTATTGAGGTGTATGATATCATCTATCTGAGTGGGGTCATGCTGGCACATGGTGTGTTCTCTCTTTCTTTCCCATCTTCTCACTAATGTTTATGCTTGTCCTAGGCCATGCACACCCCAGGAATTATTCAATCTGCACCATGCTCAAGCTCACAACATCATAGAGTGTATGTTTGGGATTCTCAAGTGGTGTTTCAAAATCCTTTGGTACCCTCCTAAGTATAACATGGATATTCAAGCACGCATCCTATCGGCACTTGCAGCCCTTCACAATTTTATTTTCCATTATGATCACAGTGACATTGACATATTTGACAACAGGGTAGACCATCAGGTGGGTCATCATGAAGTGGCTGGTGAACTGGGAAGAGGGGTAGTGATGCACTATGAGAGGGAGCAAGCAAATATCAGGTGAGACAGGATTGCAGGTGAGATGTGGGAGCAGTATCAGAAAACACTTCAGGATCGTGCAGCGGATATTTAGTTCAGACACATGTCCACATGTTTTCAGAAAATATATTGGAGGATTCATCACTGTGCGAAACCTCTCTGGTCACCCTGTGGCTGTCCACCATTGGAAACACTTCATGGCATTCAACAAATTATGATACAGGCATGTGATGGGTGATTACTGTAGAAGTACAACTACAGTCAGGACGTCCTGGCCTTCTCCAATAGATCCTTGATGTAGTTGCATGCAATCTTGCATGACAATGCTGACCCATTAGTCATAAGCACAATATAACTGTCTATGTGCACAATGTCACAAGATCCCAAGATATTGATCACAGGGACAACATCATCCATGGAGAGCCATTCACCCTTCAGTTCAATATCCTTGGTAAGATGTTGAATTGCCAGTGACTGACGGGTGATCTCAGGAAGTGCCGAGATAGTCATGATGTCATTTGAAGGCAGCATATGCATGGCCAGAGGTTTGGCCAGGGCTGGGTTTGAGGGGAGTGCCAGCGGCATTGGGAGTGGGGGGAGCGCCAGTGACATTGGGGGTGGGGACAAAGCAATGAATGCATGCATGGTTGTGTCGAAGTTATCGGCAAACCTCTCCATGGTTGACTGCATGCTGTGGAATCAGACTTGAGTTTTTTGGTCAATGAGGAAGATGTTTTGGAGGTGACATCCTTGACCTGAGATACTTTGCGTTTGAAATGAAGGACACTGGATGAGGAGGAAGAGTGATCTGGTACCAGAGATGACAAGGAGTCCTCACTTTGATGTTTAAACAAATTGGGATTGGGGGACAGTGACGCAGATGACTGAGGGGGAGTAAAATGGGCTGTTGACTGTGTGCCCCGATATGAATGTTGGCCTTTTGCACTCGATGGCATCAGAGATTTCATGATGCTGTGATGCGGCCAGCCTTTATCCCTGTACTTGTTGTATTCTTGATGTTTCTACTAATGATCAGATGGCATTGACAAATTAGATGTAATGTATGCACCTTGACTAGATCACTCCACACCAATTCCATTTCAGGTGGAACAACAATTCCATTCTCATCGGTCCATAGGTGCCCGAACCTGGACTCATTCCTGAGAGCAATGATTACCAATTGCTCCTTCTTCATCTAGTAGTAGATGATGTTAGCTGCGCGATATGGCAAAGCCAAAAAATTTCATACCCTTTGCCATTTTGATTTGCACATAGGTCCAGTCTTGATAGGACCCTTATCATGCATGGGCTTAATAAAATTGGCTGCTTGGTTGAAGGTATGGTCCTTGAACATGGCATTGGAGGTCATGTTTCCTTCTTGTTTCTGCTTGACAAGGAATAGTAGAAATGCAGCTTCCTCTTCAGTTGTCCATATAGCCTTGTTACTTTCTGAGATTAGACTCCCTTCAATGGAATCTGGACTTATTGATGAGCGGGTCTGCATCATATGGGGCGGTGAAGGTGGGGGTAGAAAGAAGTGATGCCAATCATTGACACGCCAATTGTTCCTGAGCCTGAGTCATTACATGACATCACATATGCAAATATGTGAATTACAGTTAACAGACAAAAACAACTGATATTAGTTAATTATTTCACATGTCCCTGTCATCACACCTGTCACACCTGTCACTCCCAGCTAATCCTGAAATTCAAGTTCCAAGTTCAAGTTTCAAGAAATCTTGGTTGCTGTATGGGGCCTTAACACCTTTCCAACTAAGTTCTTCTATGTAACACCCTCGTCCCCTTAGATATGGTTTCATCCCTTGATTGTGATTGTCCTTTATTGTTTCATCTCTAGTGTTTCATCTATTGTCTGATTGCTTTTTGCTGCTGGCCTAACTTTTATCTATTGTTCTGCATGTGGTACTGTACACCTTGCTACATACAGTATTTAAGCACCTGTAAAAGCTGGGGAATGCCCCAAGCTTAGCTTTGTCTCATTTCCTGTGACATCCCTGCCCTGTACCCTCTCTCAATCACAACTTGCTTGTGCTGGCTTACACCCTGCTCAACTTGAGTTCACTACAAGGAACCCTTGTGTTCCTCTTCCTTTTCATGCTCTCCATCCTCATCCTCCTCTTCTGTGAAGTAACCAGAAGATCAACTCTGTCTGTGGACTGGGTCATAGTTTGACTTAGCCTTGAGACACTAAACCCTTGAACTGGTCTCTTAGAACCAGCCCCCATTGAACCATTGAACCAAGTCCAGGGAATTGGCCCCACTGAACCCTGAGCTAACACTCCAACAGCCGTGATGCTGTAACACTAAGAGCCTTCTAAGATGACCCTAAAGTCCCCATGTTGAGGACTAAAGAGGATACTATAGGCATTAGAACATATTATTAGACTAATTCTAATAACCTTAGAATGAACTATAAGGTGACACTAGGGACCTTAATACTAATATTAGGGTTGACTCTAAACACCCTAATAGAACCTTATAAGGGATCTTATAAGGAGCACCTCACTGTCAAATACTCTAAGTCTCTGAAAGACTGGCCCTAAACTAATTTACAGCAAATGTATCATGTGCTTCACACATGCACTAAGCACTGAACACATGGACTCTAAAGGCCCTTACTCATCATCAAGGGCCTCCTTACCTCAGCAGCTTACTGAGCATGACTGAACATGCTTACTGAGCATTCCCTGATGTTTTACTCATCCTCCAATTGTGCTTGATAACAAGGTTATGACTTGTTCTCTTTATAGTAGTTGTTGCGAATCAAGGCCAAGACCGTCAAGACACATACTGCTGATCACTATGGACTCAGGAGCAGGTGGGAAAGGGTTGGAACAGACAGTAGGTGTTGAGTAACACATTGAGCAGGAGGACAAGCCAAATGACAAGAAGGTACCAGATGGGGACTGGTACATGTTGCAAGAGACAGAGACGAAGGCGAGAGGCCAGTGCTAAAGACTTGAAACAAGGTGGTCATGGAGGAGTACCTTGAAGAGTGAGGGACTTTAAACAAAGTGGTCACAAAGGAGTACTTTGGGAAGAGACTATCACAAATGGACAGTCTGATGACTGCCATGCTACATTGGGGCTTATATACTTTGTACAGGGTGGAGTACAAACTATGGCTGACTGAAGGTATTACTGATCATTGTGGAGCAATGACATCATAATTATGTCACTGTGGAGTGCTTAGTGAGCTAATGAGGTCATTGTGGAGCCACTCAGGTGGCCATGACATCACTGGAGCTAGATGACATCATATGAGTTATGCAAAGGGTCTTGAAGAGTCTATCCATTGTTTCAGGTTCTTGGTGGCTGAGTGGCCATGTGGCTAGCACATGGTGATTGCCAGATTTGGAAGGGATTGTCTAGTTGTGCCACAAATCCCTGATGATGATGATACCTTTGTATCCTAGGGAGGATAGCCCTTGAAGTAAAGTGAGATATGTTGAACCGGAACCTGAATGGATCAAAGAAGGCAAAGACCTTCATACAAGGTTCAAGATCCACTCATAGATGTTACGTGTTAGACAGAACTTTAGCATTTGCGCTTATGGCAATAGGGTTATGCATACTACACTATCTATCACAAGATGCAGCCTTATGCTGCATCTAGAATGTTTCCACATCATGCATCACTCAGTGCACAATATAGTGGACACCTGTAGTCACCTCTTTTGGACTTAGGAACAGCCCTGGGTCATAGAGGTATAAATACCATACATGTAGACAAGTATACACATTGCTCTACACCCCAATATCACTTGAGCATTAGCACAACCTCTAAAGTGGGTTGTTTGGCCTGTTAGCTGCGCTCTATGCTGCACAACAAGATAAACATTTGTGAAGCAGTAGAGGTAGTGTAGTAATATTTGGAACAATGTCTTGGTCTTTGTAGTCCAGTCCTGGGCTTAATTTGTAACAAAGACCTGGCCATACACCACTCTTTTCACTCAAATAATGATTTCTGTTGCGAACCAAGGCCAAGTCCTGGCCACATATTGTCCAAATTCACTCAAGAGAGATCCCTCTCACTTTGCATCACCAATCCACTTCTATTTCATGGGCTACTCTTCCTGTGGTACAAGATATCACTGTCACAAAGGTACTATGACATGACTAGACACCCATTTCCTAATTGGGTAATCACCATGTGGCAGCCACATGGCCACTCAGCCACCAAGAACCCAAAACTGTGGCATGGACTCCTACAACTTGTTGCATAACTCATATGACATCATTCAGCTCCAATGACATCATGGCTGACTGAGCGACTCCACACTGACATCATCTGCTCACCAAGCACTCCACAGTGACATCATTATAGTGTCATTGCTCCACAATGATCAGTAATACACTCAGTCAGCCTTCCATCTCACACAAGCAAGTTTTGCCTCTACATCCCTATTGGATGGTACCAAAGAGTCTAGAATATTTCTTGTCCTTTTTAATCGACCATGTACACAGTACATAAGCCCCAATGTAGCATGGCAGTTGTCAGACCGTCCATTTGTGATACTCTCCTTCCAAAGTACTCCTCAGCAATTGTCATGAACCATTCCCCGAGAGGGCCCTTGAAGGACCCTTCCTTATAGGAGGAAACCCAGCCTCTATGATGCCACCCTGTTCACACGCAAAAGGGGTGAGTAGAGGTGTCCACAATATTGCGCGCGCATTGTTGCGCGAGCGATTCTCGGCACAATCGACATACAGCAAGCCCCAATTAAAGGCAACCCTTCTAGCAACTAAGGACAGTATTAGAGCCTTCCTAAGGACCATTTGGAACGACCCTAGGAACTCTACAATAGGTACTAACCTAGTATCAAAGGCCCTACAACGCGTTATTAGACCAACTCTAATAACTATAGAACGAACTATAAGGCAACACTAAGGACCTTAATAGAAGTATTAGGGTCGACTCTAAGGACCCTAATAGAACTATATAAGGGCCTTATAAGATAACACTATTCCATAACCAAACTACAAGTCCTCAAATGACCGGCCCTAAACTAACTAACAGGAAATGAATCAGGTGCTTGCATGTGTACTAAAGCAGTGAACACGTGGACAATGGAAGCTCTTACTCATCAAGAGAAGCTTCTTACTCAGCAGCTTACTGAGCATGACTGAGCATGCTCAGTAAGCGTCCTCCGACTTCTTACTCATCACTCTATTGTGCTTGATAACAAGGTTATGACTTGTTCCCTATTTAGCAGCTCTCTTGTAGTATATAAGCGCTCAATAAAGTAGCGGACAGTCCTCAGACTGTCCATTTGTTTACGGCACTCTCCATTCCTGGGATACTCCTTTAAGGACCATCCCCTTGTGACTATCCTGGCCTCTTCCCTGCGTGATTGTTCTACTCTCACAGTAACAATACCTCTCTGGTATTTGTTGCTCCTTTGGGTTCTACTCCTTGCCCACGCGGTCTTGGACGTCTATCGACTCGTCTTCGAGCTTATCCCTCGCTCTTGAACTGGATAGTTCAACAGTGAGTCTTGACAGCAATTGCTTTGTTTAATGTCCCCTTCTTGTCTTCAAGGTACTCTTTGTCATGAACCATTTCCTGGAGAGGGCCCTTGAAGGACCCTTCCTTATTAGAGGAAACCCAGCCTCCATGGTGCCACCCTGTTCACATGGACAAAAGGGGTGAGTAGAGGTGTCCACAATATCACGCAAGTGCTTCTCGGCACAATCAACATACAGCAAACCCTACTTAGTGGCAACCCTTTTAGCAATATAGGACAGTATTATAGCCTCTCTAAATACCCTTTAGGATGACCCAAAGTGCTCTACAAGAGGCACTAACAAAATTACTAAAGGCCCTACAACATGTTATTAGACTAACTCTAATAACCTTAGAACAAACTATAAGGCAATACTAAAGACCTTAATAGAGGTATTAGGGTCGACTCTAAGGACCCAAATAGAACTATATAAAGGGCCTTATGGACAACTCTATTCCCTGAACCAAACTACAAATCCTCAGATGACCGGCCTTAAACTAACTAACAGTAAATGAATCAGGTGCTTTGCATGTGTACTAAGCAGTGAACATGTGGACACTAAAGGCTCTTACTCATCCATCAATTGTGCTTGATAACAAGGTTATGACTTGTTCCCTATTTAGCAGTTCTCTTGTAGTATATAAGTGCTCAATAAAGTAGCGAACAGTGTTCAGACTGTCCATTTGATTTGTGGCACTCCACTACCAAGGGTACTCCGTTGTGACTGCCCTATCTAGTACAATCTGGCCCTCTCTTTCCGTGATCACCTCTCACAGCCAGCATCAGTCCCTCTCTGGTACTTGCTACTTGTTTGGACCATGCTCTTTGCCAACTTTGTCCTTGAACTCAGTCAACTTGGCTCTGAGCTTTTATCTCACTCTTGAACTGGATTGTTCAACAGTGAGTCCTGACACTCTTCAACGACCACCTTGTTTAAAGCCCCTTGCTACACTGGCCTCCAGCCTTCACCTTTGTCTCTTGCAACATGTACCAGTCCCCATCTGGTACCTCCTTGTTGTTTGGCTTGTCCTCCTGTTCTATGCCTGCATACTGTCTGTTCTGACCCTTGCCCACCTGCTCCTGAGTCCTTAGTGATCAGCAGTATGTGTCTTGACAATTTCAGCTTCATACCATCCATCTGTTTCTACTTTTAAGGACCATTCCCTTCTACACGCATAGAACACAGGCAATCATTGTCCTCCAACTCTCTGTGGCTCACTCAGACACCCTCCTCCCTATTTTGGTAACCCACCATGTGCTAGCCACATGGCCACTTAGCCACTAAGTCCCAAAACAATGGAAGGACTCTGAGGCCTCCTAGAATGACCTATATGATGTCATAGAGCTCCAATGACATCATGGCTGACTGAGCAGCTCCACTATGACCTCATACACTCACCAAGCACTCCACAGTGATGTCATTATGACGTCATTTCTCCACAAAGCCCCCAATTGTCCTGAGTCATCCACAGGACTGACACAACAGGTTTATGCCCCTTGAATCTGATTGGAGCAGTCCAAAGAGTCTGAGATAGTTTCTATAGTTCATACTCAGCCCTGTAACGAGTATATAAGCCCCAATGTAGCATGGCAGTCATCAGGCTGTCCATTTGTGATACTCTCATCTTCTGGGTACTCCCTGTCAAGACACGTACTGCTGATCACTAAGGACTCAGGAGCAGGTGGGCAAGGGTTGGAACAGATGGTATGTGGCATAAATGGCGTTGAACAGGAGGACGAGCCAAATGACTAGGAGATACCAGATGGGGACTGGTATGTGTTGCAGAAGGCAGAGGCAAAGAGTAGAGGCCAGTGCAGCGAGGGGCTTTAAACAAGGCGGTCGTTGAAGAGTACCTTGAAGACAAGGGAGGACTTTAGACTGAGCAGTCGCAGGGGAGTACCCAGGAAGATGAGAGTATCACAAATGGACAGTCTGATGACTGCCATGCTTCATTGGGGTTTATATACAGTGTACAGGGTCAATTACAAAGAATTGGGACTATTCTAGACCCTTTGGTACCATCCAATAGGACTACAGAGGCGTAAACTTGCTTGTGTCAAGTTTCAGGCTTACTGAGTGCATTACTGATCATTGTGGAGTGATGACATCATTATGATGTCACTGTGGAGCGCTTAGTGAGCCTATGAGGTCACTGTGGAGCTGCTCAGTCAGCCATGATGTCATTGGAGCCTTGATGACATCAGATGAGTTATGCAACAGTTTCTAAGAGTTTGTGCTGCTGTTTCGGGTTCTTGGTGGCTGGGTGACCATGTGGCTGCCACGTGATGATTACCCGATTAGGAAACTGGTGCCTGGTCGTGTTATAGTGCCTTTGCAATAGTGATATCTTGTACCGCAGGAGGGGTAGCCCAGAAAATGGAAGGGAGTTGGCAATGCAAAGTGAGAGAGGTCTCTCTTGAGTGAAATAGGACAATCTATGGCCAGGACCTGGCCTTGGTTCGTAGCACTCCCCACAACCACTCTGTTTAAAGATTCCCCTTGCTCTCAAGGTACTCTTTCACAACTGCCTTTTTTAAAGCCCCTTTGTAACTCTGGCCTCTAGCATTTGCCTTTGCCTCTTGCAACACATACCAGTCCCCATCTGGTACCTCCTCATCATCTGGCTCATCCTCTTGCTCAATGCATCCCTCAATGCCTACCATCTGTTCCGACCCTTGCCCACCTGCTCCTGAGTCCTAAGCGATCAGCAGTACATGTCTTGACATCTGGACAGTCTCTCATCATTCCTGTATTGACCAGCCAACACTCAAGTATCTACTTACAACTCCCCCACTCTTGTCAATGCTTCCCTGCATCTTCCTTTCCCTTTCCAACCCACTCCACACACTGCCCTCCAGCTCCTCACAGAGAACTTTGAACCAGTGGACACATCCTCACCCCTCAGCAAGATTTATTCTCCACCAGCTCCACCAGCTCCTCCTACCACTGCCCAACCTATCCCAGGTGACTTTGTCCTTGTCACTACACCCCCACCACAGTAGAACAACCAACAGCAAGCAAACTGTCACAGAACCAGTACTTCAGACCAGACCCAACTGGGACAGCCTACCCAGACACACCTCATGTCTGACTCATGTTTAGTGACTCTTTTACCTGACTCATGTTTGTAGTGACTGTTCCTCATGTCCAGCCCCCTGATTGCCTCATGTATGACTCATTGCTTCCTGAAGTTACTACTTGATATAGTGTCTAGACATATATAAACTGTCCCATTGAAGGAAACAAGCCTTAGGCTTGTTCTCCTGTGAATCTTCTGGATTGCACCTCTGAAACTCTCTGTTACAGCATCGCAGCCATAAGAGTGTTAGCTCAAGGTTCAGTGGGGCCAAGTCCCTGTGACTTGGTTCAAGGGGTTCAGTGGGGCTGGCTCAAGGAGACCTGGATCAAAGGTTTAGTGTCTCAAGGCTGAGTCAGACAATGACTCAGTCTGCAGACAGAGTCAATCTTCTGGTTTCACAGAAGAGGAGGATGATGAGAAAGAGGCAGAGGAGGAAAAGGAACACAAGGGTTCCTTGAGGTGTGTTCAGGTCAAGCAGAGTGTAGGCCAGCACAAACAAGTTGTGATTGAGAGAGTATACAGGGCAAGGGATGTGACAGGAAATGGGACAAAGCTAAGCTTGGGACATTTCCCCAGCTTTTACAGGTGCTTAAATACTGTATCTAGCGAGGCTGTACAGTACTATATGTGGAACAATAGATAAAAAGGTGAACCAATAGCAGAAAGAGATCAATAACAAGTGAAACGCAAGGAGGTAAAGTGACAGCTGTCAATCAACATCAAGGGATGAAACAGTAGTCAAGGATACAAGGGGAAGTAGAAAAACAATAGACAGATGGAGACAATCAAAGCTTAGTAACAAAGCAGAAGAGGGGTAGGTCATGACACTGTCTGTCTTCAAGCTATCAAGCTCATTATTGGAAACTCCTTATACTGTCTTGTCTTCCAGACACAAAGACAATCCAGTTGAGATTCCTCTTCACAGAACACACTAGCCTGAGCTGTGTTGTCTCCAAGATCCCCACCTTTCACAAGAACTCAGTATCTTGCTCAACCTCCTTGCACACATCTCACATGTGAAACAATTTGTCAGTGACACTGCCCCCAGTTGGTGACACAAACCATCCTCCCTTGCCCAAAGGCTTCCTTGATTGCCCTGCCTGTTCAGCATTCCATTTCCATCCTCATCAGTACTTTGTCCTCTGTTGCACCAACCACTCCCTTGAGTAGTGGCGACCCCTCCACAACCTAAACCACCAAGATTACCCATCATGCATCCCTACCACAGATCAATTATGTCATCACACCTTCACAGATACCTACACAACTGCATTTTGCACACACATTGTCCACACATTTGTGGTGGAACCCTCCAACTCTGCCCTTGCCACTGAGTATGGCTTAGGCCCCTTTGGCATCTGCTCCTCTGAAGGAGTATATGCCCCTGACATGGACTTTCCCTTCAGACACCTTGCCTATGTTTTTAACACATCTTTGTTTAGGAAACTACTTACCCTGCCTACTACATACCATTGTTTCTATGAAGGATCCTTTTGTTTATCTTTGGTACATGACGTTTTGGATGGACATCTAGCATTCTCTTACAGTTGCTTACACTTTGAGGAAGGAAGCAACCATGTATCCCTACATCATTTTTCAACTTATATGGTTGATACTCTATACTTCAACCCCCAGTTACTTCACTTTTGCTTCATGCCTTGCATTCCTGCCAACCCTCTCAAATTAGTTGAGAGTTATTGCCTCAAAACCATGGATCTTGCACACAGTTCTTAAAAAAGTAAGAATCATCCTTGTAACACCTCAATAAAGATTGAATAAATTTGTTCTTCTCTGAACTAAAGTGCCTCAAGAATATACCTTAGAAGAAGAAGAAGAAGAAGAAGAAGATGCTTTCACTAGACATGTCTTAAATATAAATCACTATTGAACCTGGACAGCCACTACATTTCCTGTTAATAGTTTAACCAACCTACACAATGTACCAGGGGTTGAACCTCCTAACAAAAATTATCCCCACCTTGCTGTCAAAGAATTCCTTGAAGTCCTACCCTTTGGACAACTCCTAAGTCACAACAGACATGCATTATACCTAGAAACTTTAGTCAACTTCTACCACCAGCCCAACAACAGTTATTATATTGGCACCTCTCACAAGCAAATAACATCCAAGGACACCCAATAGAATATCAATCCCTGCATTCTAGTGAATTAAACCTCTAGACCAGAGTCATCCAACCGCATCATCACTTCATTGTCCACTCCTTAAGAACAGGATATTGTCTATTCTACCAGGCCTGGACATATATCAGCCACTACCACCTCAACATCCAGTTCTACCATCTATGCCTTAACAGAATACAAAGAGAAAACCAGTCCTACATTCAACTTGCTGTTGTACCAGGAATATACAACACCTTCAACTGGGAAACCAACTCTTGGCTATATGATGCAGAATACAATCAACCTTGGGCAATTACCAGTCCAGATGCCTCATATACTGGTCCTCCTGCATACTACTCAGTCTCAGCATCTTTAGAAGCCTCAAGCCTCATCCCTCAACCTCTCACGCCAATTCAAACCACTGTCCCAGCCAGCCAAGAATGCTGGTCTGCTAGTACCAAAGATACTCAGTCAAATCTGTGGACAGCAACTTGTAACTGCAAAGCAGAGTATTGCACATGGAGTTATCGACCAGATACACCCCCTACCCCTGACAGGATCACTGTGTGGAGACCAGGAGATTATCACATCCCATGTCAGTAAACCTGGCTCCTCAACACAGAACACGCACATCTTCTCAACAGCCTCCCTCTAGTGAAACAATTCCCAACATGAGAGGATTCCTTGTCAATAGACCATTACCTCCAATTCCCCCTGTCACCTAGGCACCTTTGTTTACAAACTGCATCCCTACACCCATTATACCTACCCAGCCCTTTACTTTGCCCTTAGTTGAGTCTTTTGACAGTATCAACATCAGAAATACCAAGTTACATTGTTACTTACCTGAACAATCCTTCTTAGCTCTAAATTTACCTACACATCCAAAGAGAGAACTACTAAAATTCAAGACTTATTGTATTCAAGCTTGGCATCAATGAGCAACACACTTTGTGTTACAAGAACTGGTACATCAGACCGGACTGGCAACCAGACAAGCCTACCCAGACATGTCTCAAGTTTCCTGCATGTTTTATGACTCACTCTAGCCTCGCATGTACCAGTCATTTCCAGCATGTTCTCATACGATCGCCTCACCATTACCTCATGAATACTATTTGATATAGTACACTGTATGTATATAAGACTGCCATTTGACGAGAACAAGCTTCAAGCTTGTTCTCCTGTGAATATCACTGGATTTCTGCTTCGGATCTTGTAGGCTTGCAAGCAATCAAGCACTTGTCTCAGAAAACCTCTCAATCAATCTTCTAAGTCTTCGAACGTGAAGACTTCTTCATCATTTTCCCCCTCCGTGGTACATAATTGCTTTGGCATTATCGTCACCAAAACCCCTGAAACTTGCCGAGGACTTAGTGTCTTGCTTGACTTGCTGCGCTCGTCTTGCATGTGAACTGATTTGTCAGTGACACTGCCCCCAGTCAGTGACATTAGAACAAGCTTTCTCTTTGAACCCCTGACCCCGAATGCATATACACACCTCCACCCCCAAATATACCGTTTTCCCAAAAATGACTTCTATGGCTAGAGACTGGAGGTTCAAAGGACAAGGAAAACCCACAGAAGAGGGACTGAGGAAACTCAGATGCCCCTTCAAATTGAACCCAGACCTTGATGACGCATTCGTCCCTGAAGCCTTCAGAGAGAATGCTCACTTCCTCAGAGTAGGAGTGAACAGTGTACCTTGGACTGGATATTATGCTATCTACAGGAAGGCCAAACTCTGCCTCAGAACCCTCTTGTTAAATAAGCGATCTATTAGCACCCTTATGTCCACAGGACTCAAAGTGAACTGCAGAGGAGCAATTGAGACTAGTATTGTTATGAGGAGTCAAACTACTACACACCTGCAGAGGAGCAATTGAGACTAAGGTATACTACTGCTCCTCTGCCTCTAATATCGACCTGACTAAGCCATAAATCGATCCAAATAATGGAAATTCTATCTGGAGCATTGTGCTGACACCCCAGAGTGATATCTAAGTGCATCAGTAATAAATCACAATGACACTCCCCCATGTCAGTACAAGGCTCTGGTCACTTAGCCATATGATAATCCAAGCATACCAATGCACTTAAGTACCTTTATCCAATCCAAGGCCTTGGTGAGAATGTCTGCAGCCATATCCTGTGTTGTCACAAATGTGGGTGCAATCAGGCCATCCTGAACTGCATCCCTCAACCAAAAGAGGCGAAGGGAAAGATGCCTCATCTTCCCATGGTGCTCAGGGTTCTTGCTTACTGCAATGGCTGACTGGTTGTCCATCCTGAGCAGTGATGGTCCAGAGATCTTGTATCCAAGCTCCCCCATAAATTGGCGCAACCAGAGGATCTCCTTTCCAGCTTCAACAGCTGAAATGTGTTCTGCCTCAGTGGTGGACAAGGCAACTAGGGACTGCAGCTTTGAGCTCCAAGAGACTGCTCCAGTGCCAATCTTGACTACATAGCCTCCAGTGGACTTCCCATTGTCAGGATTGCCTCCATGATCTGAATCTGAGTATGTGATGAAGTGTTCTGGTGAATCAGAGGGCTTGTAAACAAGTTTGAGATCAATGGTGCCCTTCAAATAGCGAAGCACATGCTTTGCAGCTTGCCAATGAGGTAGACCAGGATTGGAGTTGAATCTGGCAAGGACTCCGGCAGCAAATGCGATGTCTGGTCTGGTAGTGAGTGCCAGATACATCAGGGAGCCCACAACAGAGATGTAGGGGTATTGGCACATCTCCAGAGCATCTGCCTCCGTCTGAGGGCTCATGGAGGTGGAAAGGCGAAGTCCAGGGTTGAGAGGAGTTGATACAGGCTTGCAGTCATGTAGTCCAAGCTCCTGGAGAAGGTTGGTGATGAACTGACTTTGGGAGAGGGAGAGGAAGTGCTGGGAGCGATCTCTGTGAATCTCCATGCCTAGGAGTTGAGTGGTGGGGCCCAGATCTCGAAGCTTGAAGTGGGAAGACAGCTCTTGGATGACAGTGTCGATTTTGGCGCCATCCTTGCCAGCTAGGGTGTCACCGCCGCGTACGGTACTCAGAGTTCGAGTGTGAGAGTCTTAGGTAAGCACACGTCCAATGTGGCTTCGAGAGAGAGAGAGAGAGAAAGAGAGAGAAGTGGGCGAGAAAGTGACTACTATTGTTCGTGGGGGAATACGACAAAAGATTCGACTTGCCCTCTCTTATGCATAGGGCCATTCCTTATATACACTACTGAGCAGCCTCGTGTCCCCCTCACTACCGTGCTGCGGCACCATATCAAAGCTCGAACGGTCGAACCGCGCGACCGTTGCAACTTCCCGTGCAGCGTGGCCCGCGCGTGGGGCTGGCGGTGTCATCACCCTCATCGAGATTGGGACGTCCCGGACCATGGTTGCACCAGCCGGCCAGGGAGACACGGCGCGCGTAGGGGGTCCCATCCCACGACACGCGAATGTGGGAGACGCGGTCGGGGAGTCGGGCGGCCTCGAGTCGATAGCGCACGCGGTTTTGGGATTCCTGCGCCATCCTGAGCTCGGCCTCCTTTTGAGCGATGTTGGCCTGGAGGGCGATGATGTGCTCATCCCAACCCCTGTAGCGCTGGACGTCGGCTGCCAACCCCCAATCGTCTGCTTTGGCAGCCTCTTCGAGTAGACGGTGGTAGGTGGGAGAGTTGGCTCCCATCTGTTTGAGGAGCCAGTTTGGGAGGACGTCAATGGGGCCGGTGGGGTCGTCGACTGGGGAGGCGAAATATCTCCATGCCAATGCGGGGATCGTCGGGGGAGTCTCCCATGACTCCAACGACCATGGTTGGGGAGTGGGGGCTGCGTTGAACGAAGCGCGTGAGCTGCGCGCGCCCCTCGGTCCCAGGGAGCCAAAGTCCCGGGGCATGTCCCATGTTGGGGACGAACCCCTCAGGGCAGACGGCGAGCGCGGGTCGTTCGGTGGCCTGTCGAAGGCGGTCCGTGAGGTCGACCAAGGTGTCGGCCTGGTGGGAGGCTTGTAGCTCGGCGCGTAGGAGGGCCTCGGTGCGCGCGGCCAGTTCCATTTCGCGCGCAGCCACCGTGAGAAGAACCCCGGCCACCATCCCACGGAGGGTGTCGGGGTCGAGCTCTGGCTGTCCATTGAGGACCGCGGCGATCGACCTCGGGGAGAGGGGTCCTTCTGGGACAACGACGTCGACATTGACGAGAGTGGGAGTGGGTGAGGAAGTGCGGGACTCAGGGAGCATGGTGGAATGAGGATAGTAGCAGTCCACTTGGGGGGTTTTTATAGTTAGAGGGAGCGTGGCCCTCTGGGACTTGTGATATTTTGGTAGCAGGGGCAGGAGTCCTGGGTGCTGCGGATTGATCCACGTACTATCGCTCATTGGCTGTCCCTCCCATTGTACGAGATACTGTAGTCGCTTCTGTGGGCCGTATCTTCTATGATTGAGGACGGTCCCTATCTTGGGATGAAACCCTTCGGTGGCAATAGGCGTCGGGGGGGGTAACCAGGGTATGAGGACCAAATTCGGTTGTGCGATGACACGGGCGCAGTAGGGACGCATGGAATACATCGTGGACACCCCAATTCTTCGGCAGTTGTAGTTGGAAGGCCAGGGGGGATACCTTCCGTACGATCTTGAAGGGGCCATGACGATGGGGGGCCAGCTTAGGGCTGAGGTACGGGAGCTGTAGGTTGGTGGCTTCTAGCCACACGTGCTGTCCCTCGGCATAGGTCGGCCGTGGAGTCCCCTGATTCTGGGCGACTAGGTTCAACTGCGCTGCGGGCTTGTTGGCGCTTCTGTTCCATGCGCTTCATCCGTTGCTCCACCGCCTCGTTGCTGGTTTCCACTCCTCGTGGGTGGAGGGCAGGTTGGTATCCTAGGAGCGCTTGATTGGGGGTCATTCCCAGCGTGGAGTTAGTGGTGCTGTTGTGAACTGCCGAGGCGATCCCGAGCCATTGACTCCAGTCGGTCTGATCCATAGTGACGAGGCGTAGGTATTGTTCGACCCATTGGTTCTTGCGCTCCGATAGTCCGTCTGTCTGGGGATGGAAGGCCGTTGATAAATTCTGTTTGATGTCCAGACGCGTGTGCAATGCTCGACCAAAGTGGGAGACGAATCGTGGGTCTCGGTCGGTGATTATCTTGCTCGGGAGACCGAACCATCGGTATACAGTGGTCCAAGTACAGCTGTGCGATCCCGGGTCCCGTGATGTTAGTGGTGCATGGTAGGAATATCGCGGCCCTAGAACAGCCGTGATCTACGATGGTGAGGATGGCATCGTATCCCCGACTCTTGGGTAGTTGAGTGATGAGATCCATTGATACGTGTCTGAACGGTTGGGTATTCGTTCCCGTGGGGATGCGGTATAGGGGAGTGCGTGGGGAGTGAGTTTGGATTTTGTTGCGTTGACATGTATCACATCCTTTGACATATTCGGCGATCCAGGACCTCATGTATGGCCACCAATATTCTGTTGTTACTCGCCTCAAGGTCTCATCCCTCCCAGGGTGGCCGTTGGTTGGTCCTTCATGAACGGATTGGGTTATCCGTTGTTTGAGGGTTTGTTCGGGGGGTATTACGACGGCATTCTTAAACATCCATAAGTCTCGTGTTCGGTGATGGGTAATGCCGAATGTTCGTGCCCAAGTCTTCATGAGGGTTCTGTGTCGGTTTTGGGCTTGTTGGATGCGTCCCTCGGTGGATCCTACGATCAGCGTGCGGGTGAACATTTGGGCTGGTAATACCGTGACGTTTTCATTGTCGTTTTGGCCGATATCTGACTCCCATGGCCTGGAAAGGAGGTCGGCGGCTACGTGGGTTTTACCGGGTACATGCTTGATTTCTAGCCAATAGTCTTGTAGTTGGGTAATCCAGCGGGCTACTCGTCGATTGATCTTCCTTGGGTTTTTCCAATACGTGAGGTTGGCGTGGTCGGTCAACAGTGTGATGGGGTGTTGAGTTCCTAACAAATGGTGGCGCCAGTGTTCTAGGGCTTTGATAACCGCTAGCAATTCTCGCTCATAGATGTCATAGTTGCGCTCAGCGGGGGAAAAGGTGGTTGAAAAGTACATGATGGGGTGTAGGCGTGGTTTTGGGTGCGTTGCGGTGGGTTCTCCCCTCTGTGAGAGTATGGCTCCCACGCCATACCCTGAAGCGTCCGTCTGAAGTGTGAAGGGTTTGGCGTAATCAGGCTGGGTTAAGACAGGCTTTTGACACATGAGGGTTTTGAGTTGATCAAACGCGTCTTGTTGTGGCTTGTCCCATGTCCAGGTGGCCGCCTTTTTGGTCAGGTCTAACAGGGGTCGTGCAATTTTGGAATAGTTGGGGATGAAATATCAATAGAACCCTGTGAATCCTAGGAAGGCTCGGATGTCGGTGTGATTTCGGGGCATTTTCCAATGTCGTACGGCGTCTACCTTCTTCTCTTCCATGGCTATTTGGTTGTTTCGTATGACGACGCCAAGGAATTCTACTTGTTTCTGCTCGAATTGGCATTTTTCTGGTTTGAGGTATAAGTCGTGCTTTGCGAGTTTGTCCAATACTTGGTGGACGCGGCGTTGGTGTTCGAGTATGTTGGGTCCTGGTGGCTACCAGGATGTCGTCCATGTAGATGGTGAGCCAATCTTCTCGCAGTTCGTGTTCGAAGATGGCATTCATCATAGTTTGGAAAGTGGCGGGGGAATTGGTGAGTCCGAAGAACATGACGGTAGGTTCAAAGAGTCCCTCGTTGGTTACGAAGGCTGCTTTCCATTGGTCTCC
Organism: Russula earlei; assembly: GCA_025769875.1. Taxonomy (NCBI): domain Eukaryota; kingdom Fungi; phylum Basidiomycota; class Agaricomycetes; order Russulales; family Russulaceae; genus Russula; species Russula earlei. The sequence goes on along the minus strand of JAGFNK010000117.1, from coordinate 64,771 downwards.
CTCTTTGATGCGGACGTTATTGTACCCCCATCGGATGTCGAACTTGGAAAACAGGGACTTCCCTCGTGCTTTGTTAATCAGCTGTGGTATGAGGGGTAGGGGGTAGCGATTGCGGATGGTCCATTCGTTTAGTCGTCAATAGTCCTGTACGGGTCGTAATCTACCATCCTTCTTCTTGATGAAGAAGAAGGGAGCTGCATAGGGACTCTGCGATGGGCTGGATGTATCCTTTTTCTAAGTGTTCCTTGACGAAACTGCGTAGTTCTTCTTGTTCGGGTTGGGATAGAGGGTATATTTTTCCCGGTAGGGTTGTAGGGGCATCCGGTTTGAGCTCTATAGCGTGATCCCAAATCCTGGGGCTCAGGGAATCGTTGGGCCACTTCTTCACTGAATACTTGGGAATGACGTCGGTAGGCGGTCGGAATCTTAGTGGGTGGGCTGTGTTCATGCTCGATCAGTGTGACCCGTCCTAGGAACAGTTGTTCGGGGTGAGGTGGTCGTGCAATGATAGGCAGGTGTCCTTCATCGATCCATCCGTGCAGCCCAATCGACCCGTGGTTGGAAAGCTGCGAACCATGGGTATCCGAAGATGGCCCTGTGTTCTCCCAAATCTGCGAGATAGAACCGCATTTGTATCGTTTTGTCACCAACTCGTAGGTCCAGGTCGGTGTATGCTCGGATTTCTCCTTGTTTGTTAGGAGTTCCGTCGACATTTAGCAGGGAGCGGGGTTCTTTCATACTAGAGATGGGAAGTCCTAGTTCTTGGGCATAGGACTGACTCAGGAAGTTCTCCGTGGCTCCCGAGTCTAATAGTGTGACGGTCTCAGCCCTCTTGTGATCCGTATGAAAATAGCATTTAACTGTCATAGATTTTCTTTTTGACAGGTATACATTACGGTCACGACTCCTGATCCAGGCTGTACAGATCAGGCTAAGGGAAAATCCGAGGGCGAGGCGTTAAGTTGAGTCGCAAGCTCGCCCTGCTGCTCTGGAGTGAGCGCGTCCAAGCGCTCGTGTATCTCTCGGATGGGGTCTGGGGGGGTCGTCGATTGGGTCGACTCGATGTTGTCGATTTCCCATTCGGAGACCCGTGCGCGTGCCTGCCTCTTTTGTGGGCAGTCGCGTGCGAAGTGTCCCTCGCGTCCACATTCGAAGCATGGTCCTCATGACCGCGTGGGTCGTCCCTGGTTATTCGGGGTCCCCTGCGCTTGTACTACTCTTCTGTGCCATGGAGGAGGGCCCTGCCGCCCTCGTGGTACGCGCGTTCGGTCCAGGTCCATCGGCACGGGTTGGTTGGCCATAGCTCTTGGGGCGGTCGAGGAATTGTATGTCGCGATGGGCTGCTGTCGTTGCTGTGAGAAGAATGGTTGTCGGGACGCAAAGGTCGCGGGGCGTTGCCACTGTCCGAAGGGATGGACGGCGTTCGTGAGGGTGCCCGTGATTGCCTCGCGCATTTGTCGGGCCTTGGTGCACTGTATTGCTTTTTCTTTGGTATCAGCGGTAATTGGCGGGTACCGGATGTGTGAGCACTTCCAGTGATGATAGACTTGTTCAATCCTTTGAGGAACAGGCGAGTCACTGGCTCGTCTCCCTGAGTGTAGCCAGCCTCGCGCGCGAGTTGTTCGAAGTCAGCGATGTATTGATCGATATGTGGCCATTGCATTTTGAGGTTCTCTATCTTTGTTTGTGCTCGTTGCGCGCGCTGGGAGTCCATAAATTGGGTTCGAAATTCGTTTTGGAACTGGTCCCAGACGTCTGGATGGTCATCGGCGACGGGGTCGAGGGCGTCGATCCAATCGCCCATGTCGCGCGTCCAGCCCGACACCGCTGGGCCCTTGATGAGGGTGAGGGCGAATGACGTCTTCCAGATGGGCGAGGCGAAGTTTGGGACGCAGGCGTTGAGGCGCAGGTAGGTTTTCAATTCTTGTAGGAAGTCCTCGGCGAGGGCTCGGTCGCCGGTGAATTCACGGGGTAGGCTTCCAGTACGCCTTGGCGTCTCCGCCTACTCCTCCTGGGTGTACCGGGGCGTTCCCGCGGGCGGGTGGTCCTGGTGCGGGTGGTCCTGGTGCGGGTGGCCCTGGTGCAGGTGGTCCTCCCGCTGGTCCTCCTCCCGGGGGCCCACTAGGGCCGCCCGGTCCTCGCCGTAGGGCGTGTCGTAGCGCCGCGTTGATTCGCGTGGTAGGATTTCTGTCCGGTTGTGCTGTTGTGATGGAGGAGCCGCCCTGCGGGTCCGGGTTTGCGTCGGGGTCGAGTATAGTCGAGGTGTATGCTACAGGTGGTGGTGGTCATTGCGTATGGTGGTGGCGCGTCCGCGGTAGGCGAGGTTGTCACGGAAGTGTGGCGGATTTGTTGGGTGGTCTGGGTGTCTTCTTGGATGTCGTCCGATGAGTCTGAGTCTTGGGAGCTGTGGCTCGGGGTGCCTGCACGATTCGAGTCTCGATACTCAATCTCCTTGCGTCTTTCGCCGATAGCGAGTTGTCCGTCTGCTAGTTGGAATAATTCGTACCACCTATTCTCGAGGCGGTACACTGGCTCTTCAGTCCTGTCGACTCGGCTGAAGATGTGATGGGGGTGGGTAAAGCCTTCTGCTGTGAGGCCTCCTGACCAGACGATTCTGGGGTTCGGTGGTGCGTCCTCTTCGTTGGGCGCGCTGACAATGACGAGATCGTCCTCGTTCGAAATGATGGGCAGAAAAAGAAGTCGAATCTGATGTCACTGCCGTGTACGGTACTCAGAGTTCGAGTGTGAGAGTCTTAGGTAAGCACACGTCCAACGTGGCTTCGAGAGAGAGAGAGAGAGAAAGAGAGAGAAGTGGGCGAGAAAGTGACTACTATTGTTCGTGGGGGAATACGACAAAAGATTCGACTTGCCCTCTCTTATGCATAGGGCCATTCCTTATATACACTACTGAGCAGCCTCGTGTCCCCCTCACTACCGTGCTGCGGCACCATATCAAAGCTCGAACGGTCGAACCGCGCGACCGTTGCGACTTCCTGTGCAGCGTGGCCCGCGCGTGGGGCTGGCGGTGTCATAGGGTGATATCATCCACAAAGACAGGCATTAGGATCCGCACACCATCCCTGAGGTAAATATAGAGTCCATGATCCGATTGGAGATGCTGGAAGCCCATAGACAAGAGAACAGAATGGAGAGTCTTGTTCCAAACTCTCCCTGCTTGCTTGAGGCCATAGAGCAACTTCCTGAGCTTGCAGACATGATCTGGTCCACCAATCTCAAAGCCTTCAGGTTGCTTCATGTAGATCTCCTCCTCCAGCTCACCATTGAGATAAGCATGAGAGATGTCCACAGAGCGAAGTTCAAGGTCCTCCAGAGCTGCCAAGGCCAAGATGATCCTGATGGTGGAATATCTGACAGTGGGGGGAAAGGTCTCTTTGAAATTGAAGCCTGGGCGCTGGGAGTAGCCTTTGGCAACCAGTCTGGCTTTGTAGCGGTCCAGGGTGCCATCAGCATTGTGTTTCACCTTCATGAACCATCTGGAACCGATGGCACGCTTCCCAGGGGGCAATGTGACGATTTCCCAGGTGCCATTGACGCTGTGGGCCTCCATCTCCTCTTCGCATGCCTTATGCCACAGATCGGCATCAGGGCATCTCTGGGACTGTGAGTAGGAGTGTGGCTCAATCACAGAAGCTGAGTGCACATTCAGGGGGTCGCGTGGATCATCCGAGTCACTCTCATCTTCGTCTGATGAGGGGACAGCTGGACATCAGTAAAGATGGATTTTAGTTTCTGTCGGTTTCTCACCTCAGGAAACCGAAAAAAACCAGCGGAAACCGGGAAACCGGGAGACTGGGAAACCCATGTCTGGTTTCCCGGAAACAACCTGAGAGTATCTTTCATGGAAACCTAAGAAACTAACAGAAACCTGTTGAAAGTATGGAAACTGGTAGAACTATAGTATAGTAGGAAAAAAATCAATGAAAATGGTCAGAAATAGGGTATATGTCGTTTCTACTTGTAATTGGAAGTTGATTCGAGCTGGTACAGATCTAAGCCTTGAGGGGACTCTCAGGTATATACAGATCAGCATGGAATGCAGATATCATTGAGGCATCAGCACGATGAAGGGATTCATCATCACCATCGTTGTCTGCACATTCCAGTGCAAGGTGCCAGTGTAGCTCACTCAGATGGTCGATGTGACCATAGAAAACTTGAATTGTTTTCCAGTGTGCTTCATGATGTCTACCAGGTTTCCCAGTTTCTGGGTTTTTGGTTTCTGGAAACTGGGAAACCAGCAGAAACCAACAAAAACCTGGGAATTTTTTTTGTGGTTTGCTGATGGAGTGGGGTCTCTGATCTGCCTGTAGTGCTGTGGCACGACCCATTGCTCAGGTAGCCACTCTTCCCTAGGTCGCCTAAGGCGCTGAGAGCGACGAGGGGCAGCTGGGATGACAGGAGGAGGTGTGGGTGATGGAGATGGTGTTCTGGGAGGGCCTGGATGAGCAGTGTGGAACATGGGAGATGATGGAGGCGAAGGGGAGTGAGCAGAAGGCAACACAAAAGATATAGGCTGATCTCCCCCATGAATTGGCTGCTGTGAGCGATAAAGGTCCACTGGAGAGTTGTCCAGGGTCTCTGGGAGACATGTGAAGGGAGGGGGGGGGGGGTCCAATAATGAATTGAGACGAGGGGGGGGTAATTGGGGTGCTGATTGTTTTTTGTTCATGAAGAAGCGCTCATCAAAGTCAGCTCTTTCTGAAATGATCACCTTCTTGGTGACAGGATTGTAGAATTTCCATGCCTTGTACCCCTGAGGGTATCCAATGAAGATGCACTTCTCCATGTGCACTCCTAGGCTTCCAAGTGGTCTCTTGTCCCTCTGAATGAGCACATAAGCAGTACATCCCCAGACCCGAACCATAGAGAGATCTGGCTTAGTCCCATAGAAAGATTCATGAGGAGTACTGTTGCTCAGTGCTGTGGTGGTGATCCTGTTGCTAACAGGGATGAATGCAGCCAGTGCTTCGCCCCAGAATGATGTGGGCATCCCAGACTCAAAGAGCATAGAGATAACACCTTCCTCCATTGTCCTGTTGGCCCTCTCTGCCACACCATGTTGAACCGGAACCCGAACAGATCAAAGAAGGCGAAGACCTTCATACAAGGTTCAAGATCTGCTCATAGATGTTACATGTTAGACAGAACTTTAGTATATGCGCTTATTGGAATAGGGTTATGCATACTACGCTATCTATCACAAGATGCAGCCTTATGCTGTGTCTAGAACGTTTCCACATCACGCATCACTTAATGTGCGATATAGTGGACACCTGTAGTCACCTCTTTTGGACTTAGGAACAGCCCTGGATCATAGAGGTATAAATACCATACTTGTAGACGAGTATACACATCGCTCTACACCCCAATATCACTTGAGCATTAGCACAACCTCTAAGGTGGGTTGCTTGGCCTGTTAGCTGCGCTCTATGCTGCACAACAGGTTATGGGCCCTGCAAGCCATGCGCCTTCATCGGCTGCAACGATGGCGAAGCATCCCTGAAGCCTGCATGCTGCGGCGAGCTAGTCTACCCTATGGGGAGACTATGTCAGCTTGTTTGAATACAATACTCTTACTGACGACCTGTAAGCCCTCTTCTAACAGCTACAATGTTGCTGTCTCAACCCTCTGCCCCTGTTGTCCCCATCTTTGATCGTGCAAACTATGGTATTTGGTCAAAGGCTATGAAAGCCTACCTCATGTCTGTTGGACTGTGGGGTTATTGCAATGGCACATTTGATATGCCAGTCCTTCCTGGACTTCCTCAGGTGCCTCTTGCTGAAGAGATTGCTGCCCAGGCTGCTGCTATTGTAGCCTTGAGAGAATGGAACAAAGGAAATGATATGGCAGTAGGCCACATGGTCCTTTGATCTAGCACCACGATCCAGCAGGATCTCACAACCCTGGATAGTGCTGAAACTATCTGGAATCACCTTGAAACCCTTTATGGCATGGCGACTACAGTTAGCATCTACAAGGACTTTAAAGAAGCCATCTCTATTCGCATTAACCCGAGCCAACATCCTGGCTCACAAATAGATCGGATGCACGCTGCATTCCAGCGTCTCACCGCCTCCTCCCTTCCCATCCCTGACACCCTGCAGGCGCTCATAATACTTGCTGCCATTCCCCAGAAATAGGAAATGCTTGTCCACATTGTTACTCAGAACTATGAACTGGCCGACCTTAATGCTAAGGATGTCCGAGAGGCTATCGTCTCTCAATATCAAACTGAGATCAATCATGGAACAGTCAAGAAGCACAGCGCGCAGAAGCTCTCAGCTGTCAAGCGCAAGCATGGTGACCCCTCCTTCTCCAATCAGCAGCAGGGCAATAAGCCCAAGCGCGATGAAGATAAGGACAAGCGCCAGCGCGGTAAGTGCGGCGGCAAAGGAAAAGGGAAAGGCAAGGAGAAAGCCGATCAAAGCCATGGTCCTGGACATTCTCATATTGCGGACGTTGCCGCACTCCCACTCCCGACCATTACTACTATCGCCCATCTGGGTCCTTCGGGGATCCAACAACGTACCGTCCCAACTGCAACTGACCCTTGCAAATGCACTCATGGCCCTTACAAGGCCTTAAACAAAGCGCTTGATCTTGCTAACAACCTTGGGGTAACCCCCACTATACAGACAGTCAAGACCCTTGAGCAGCAGATCTCGACTCAATCTGCTGCCTCGACAAGTGCAGTCAAATTACCGTCGCCCATCCCTGAGCCTATGGACCAGGATGATGGCAACTTCACGCAAACAAACACATCGGATTTATTCAACATATATGACAGTATCCCAGAAGGTGCTGCCACCCCTGAGTGTGCTCCGACTCCGTCGGATGAAGCACTTGATTGGGGCAGCGACCCTGAAGATAATGAAGCATGCGTGCGCCTCCCTCTCTGCTTTCACTCGCTAAAGAACCTATTAGCATCTTGTTGAGATCTGCACTGCCCAGAGTCTCAGGTGTGTTGTGATGTGATCACAACTCGGATGCGCTGACGCGTCGGATCACCCGGACCGGGCATCACCGGCTCAGCTCATACGCTGCAGCACGCGTTAGTTACATTGATAGAGTGATTTAGAACAATCGGTAGCTACTTACAACTGATCCTTGGACTTACTTAGTGATCCGTGATGGTAGTTAACTGTACTGCATCTAGTGGCGGTCTCAGGTACTTAAGAACGCCACAAAGTACGTAGATCACTTCAGTTTTGTGTCAACCAAACTGAAGTGAGTATTTACACTATGACATCTTATCTCACAGTACTAACGACGCGTTGTAGCTATTGTCTGATAGGTACATTATTTATATTAGTTTTGTGTCAACCAAACTGAACTATTGTCTGATAGATCTGCCTGCGATCTTATCATCTGCTGCTATCTAATCACACATACTGCGTCTATTTTCAACACATCTCCCCAGCCCCAAAGCAGGCTAGATATGTCTAATAAATGTTCGCTTGTATCATATAATGTACAAATTAGCGAAGGGACTACTTCCCTTCAAAGTGAATGTAACAAAAACTGTTTGAGATGTAGAGGAAAGCACGACTTGAGTAAAATGGGATCCTTATGGCTCCTAGACTCTGGCGCATCCGCACACTTCACCTTCGAAATAAAAGACTTTATAGAGTATACTGCCGGCTTTGCCGCACAAAACTGCCGATAACACAATATATGTGGAAGGCAAAGGCGCTGTGTTGCTCCAGCACACTGTCAACTCTAAAATTGTTGTCACGCGCATTTCTCCTGTTCTTTATATTCCAAAAATTAACACTCAGATATTATCTATGGGGGAGTTTCTACAACAAGGGATGCATGCATTAGGGAATAATAGACATATTTCCCTAAGAGAGGACGGACAAATAATCCTGTCCTCTTACCCCTTATTCCCGGGTCAAACCACGTATTGGTTAGACGCCTCAATTGAAAGCGCGCAAGCGCATTCTCTTATCTACGCGGTAGATTATGATGTCATTCACCGACGCCTTGGCCACCCATCTAAGGATGTTGTAACACATGCAAAGACACATACCAAGGGTCTCCCTGAAGTCCTGAAAATCCCTCAGGAACAGCCGGTATGTCCTGGCTGTGCGCAAGGCAAGATGCCTGCATCTGTGCACCCCCCTTCTGAAACTTGTGCTTCCGCACCATTCGAGCGTATTCACTCGGACCTTAAGAGTTTCCCTGTGAAGTTGTATCATAAGTACGAATATTTCGTCTGCTTCATTGACGATTATTCCTCCTATGCATGGATCACACTCCTAAAAAATAAAAAGTCGACCATAATGGCCATCAAGCAATTCCTTGCTATGGTCAAAAACCAATATAAAGCAGGAATCAAAGAGTGGATGTCCGATGCTGGCGGGAAATACAAGTCCGAGGCCTTTGACAATGTCCTAAAGGACGAAGGAATTAAAATCTTGCAAAGCGCCCCTTACACTCCACAACAGAATGGACGCGCAGAGCGCTTTATGCGCACTGTAATGGACAAAGCTCAGGCAATGCGCCTTGAAGCTTGTCTACCTCCCTCCTGGTGGGAATTTGCAGTGAATCATGGGACACACTGTTACAATAGGACACCTGCCAGACGCCTTCAATGGCGTACACCCTACGAAGTCCTAAAGAACAAGGTCCCTGATATCTCACACCTCAGAGTATTTGGTTGTGGTGCATATGTGCACATACCAGAAAAGCGTCGAGTCAATAAGCTTTTGCCCAAAAGCGAGCTAATGATCTACCTTGGTCATACTGAGGGGATCAAAGCCTCACTCTTCATGAGGCTCCCAAATAATACACTTTACACAAATGCTACCGCCCTGTACGATGAGACCCTGTACCCCAAATGCGACAAAGCACGCACTAAAGGTACCACACGGATCAATGAACTGCGTGAGGAACTACTGCAGCAACCTGTTGAAGACACCATTCCGGGTGTTGACAACCCATTCCCTACAATTAAAAGTGAGGACGACGAGCAGCCTATACAGGCGCCAGAAGAAGAGGAATGTGAGCAAATGCCCGTCCCTCCTACACTGTCCCCTCCTCCTGTTGAAGAACCTGTACCTCTTCGAAGGTCTCAGTGGTTGAGGAAAGTACCTACCCGTCCTGGCAACGTCTATGGTGAATGCAGACACCCCACAGAAGTGGAAAAAGACGTTCGGCACACACGCACATGGAGAACAATGACAGAAAACCAACCCGGTAGCTCCGGTGAGGGTAGTACGTCAGGATCGGCCATACCAGGCCCTTACCCTCCTGTCGTCCTTGACGATCAACCACTGCAAGCCTCTGAGGATGAGGTAGAAGACATTCTACGTCTTGCAAGGGAAGGGGGAGTCAAATTTCTGAACTATCTGCTCGCCCAAGCAGTTCCACTAAGTTTGGAAGCACCTGATACTGTGAAGATTCGCGAATGGACCTTTAGGGACATTCTGTGAATGCCAAGTGAACTCCAAAAGGAGTGGAAAGATGCTTGTCGCGATGAGTTGGAATCCCTCCGCAGATGCAAAGTCTTCAAACTAGTCGATCCTCCCAAGGATTGCAAAATAATCAAAAATAGATGGGTATTTGACCTTAAGTCTGATGGTCGTAAAAAAGCCAGACTAGTCGCCAAAGGCTTCTCCCAAGTAGAAGGCATTGACTATGACGAAATATTCTCACCTGTGGTACAGTTTGAGACAGTCCACCTGATGATTGCGCTTGCAGCGCTGAAAAACTGGCACATTAGCAGACTAGACATCAAAACTGCCTTTCTCTATGGTGAGCTCGATGAAGAGCTCTATATGGAACAGCCTGAGGGCTTCAAAATAAAAGGCCAAGAGCATAAAGTCATGCGCCTTAAATGCGCAATATATGGACTCAAGCAAGCGGCACTTGCTTGGTGGAAAGCCCTTGATAAGTCCATGGCCTTGCTTGGCCTTATTTGCCTTATGTCTGATTCTGGGCTCTTTGTTAGGAAAGACAAGAGCATTATAGCCATCGTCTATGTTGATGATGTGCTCTTCTTTGGAGCAGACAAAAAACAAATCAATAAAACAAAGGAGCACTTCATGAAGCTCTGGGAATGTTGAGATCTGGGTGATGCCCAAGAATTTCTATGCATGCGCATTCAATGCAAGTCCGGCCAGATACATCTGGACCAGACTGAATATCTAAAGAAAGTGCTGCAGCGTTTCGACTTGCTTAACGCAAACCCTGCTCCTACTCTGCTACCAGAGGGCTATCACCCCTCTCCCAACACTTCTGCTGCTGACCCAGCCTTGCGGTCAAAATTCCAGCAAGTTATAGGATCACTCCTATACATAATGCTTGGAACGCGTCCAGACATAGCCTTTGCTGTCACCAAGTTGTCGCAACACGCTGCCAATCCCTCAGAGGATCACTTAAATCGTGCATACTATATTTGCTGATACCTCTTGGGAACTGCCAATTATGCCTTGGTCTATGATGGACCATCTAATGGCGGCCTAATGGCATATGCTGACTCTGACTGGGCTTCTGATCCCACTAATCGGAAGTCCACTACAGGCTATATGGTGAACCTGGCTGGAGCAATATTTTTGTGGAACTCACGAGTGCAGAAAACAGTTGCGCTCTCCTCCACTGAAGCCGAGTATATGTTGCTCTCTGACACGAGCAGACAGTTGGTTTGGATTAAATCCTTACTAACAGAACTTGGCATCAATCTTGCTCCCATCCCACCATTCGGTGATAACCAAGGCTCAATATTCTTAGCTTCCAACCCTGTGCAAGAGAAGCGAATCAAACACATTGATTTGCGCTATCACTTCATTCGTGAAGTCATTCAAAATAAACAGGTGGAACTATTCTTTATTGAAGGGGCTAATAACCCAGCTGACATGTTCACCAAGAACCTTGGTCGCGTCAAGTTCCTCAAATTCTGGGAGCAACTAGGACTAACATTCTACCCCTGAATGTGGGAAAATGCTCACGGCATCTACCGATGCACTTAGCAAGGGGGAGTGTTGAACTGGAACCCGAACGGATCAAAGAAGGCAAAGACCTTCATACAAGGTTAAAGATCTGCTCATAGATGTTACGTGTTAGACAGAACTTTAGTATATGCGCTTATGGGAATAGGGTTACACATACTACGCTATCTATCACAAGATGCAGCCTTATGCTGCATCTAGAACGTTTCCACATCACACGTCACTTAATGCGCGATATAGTGGACACCTGTAGTCACCTCTTTTGGACTTAGGAACAGCCCTGGATCATAGAGGTATAAATACCATACTTGTAGACGAGTATACACATCACTCTACACCCCAATATCACTTGAGCATTAGCACAACCTCTAAGGTGGGTTGCTTGGCCTGTTAGCTGCGCTCTATGCTGCACAACACACCATTCTGCTGGGGTCGATTCCTAGCTGTGTGCTGCCTCTGGATGCCATGATCTATGCAGAAAGAGTCAAACTCTCTAGACATGTACTCCCCACCCTTGTCATCTCTCAGTGTGCCTAGCCTCTGTCCTGTGACATTCTCAGCCCAAGATTTGAACTGTTTGAAGGCCATGAATGTCTCTGATTTGTGCTTTAGGAGATAGACAGCTTTAAAGCAAGAGAAGTCATCAATAAAGGTGACCCAGTAGTGATATCCCTGAGCTGTTTGGACCTTTGTAGGGCCATGCACATCACTGTGGACAAGCTGGAGAGGCCTGGATGCTCTAGAGGATGAAGGTGGGAAGGGATCTGCATGCATCTTTCCAGCTTTACAGGCTTCACATACTGGATCAGGATCAGCTTGAGAATCAAGTCTGAGTCCTGTCACCAGGTTACCTGAAAGCAGCTTCTTGACACCTGCCAGGTGGTGATGGCAAAGGCGTCAATGCCAGAGGTCCAGATTCATTGGGAGAGTGCTTGTGGATGAGAGGGAGGCATGGTGCTCAACAAAAATGGTCTCCCCCAGTAGAAAGGCTGAGTTAGAGGTGGATACCTTTGCTTGGACCATGATCCTGTCATTCCTGATGAAGTGGAGAGTGTTCTTTTGAATGACAGTGATAAAATGGTGACTCATTGTGAGGTATAGCACAGAGAGGAGGTTACTAGAGAGAGAGGGAACATAGAGCACATTGGCGAACTCTATAGGGGCAAGTTCCTGCCCCTCCACCAAAGGGTTGAACCTGACAGTCCCAATTCCCTCAGAATATATCACAGACCCATCAGCAAGGCAAATTGGGATTCGATGAGGTGTGAAATTACGAATCCAGTGGTGATTGAATGTCATGTGAGCTGAGGCCCCAGTATCTGCATTCCAAGATGAGATATGAGCATCAGAAGAGGTGGCAGAGAACAGGGAAGTTGCTGAGGCAATGAAGGCAGACTGAGGAGCTGCAGGAGTCATCTGAGAAGTGTTTTGGACACCAGTGGAGGCTGGGACAGCCTTAGATTGTGATGAGGGATGTCTATGACGCATTTTACTGCTTGGGCAAGAGCAGAAGTTGTTGAAGAGTCCTAGAAGTGAAATAGGGAGGGTAGAGTGAAGCTCTGCTTAAAGTCGCACAGCAGGGCCCATAACCTGTTAAATAAGCGACCTAATAGCACCCTTATGTCCACAGGACTCAAAGGGAACTGCAGAGGAGCAATTGAGACTAGTATTGTTATGAGGAGTCAAACTACTACACACCTGCAGAGGAGCAATTGAGACTAAGGTATACTACTGCTCCTCTGCCTGTAATATCGACCAGACTAAGCCATAAATCGATCCAAATAATGGAAATACTATCTGGAGCATTGCGCTGACACCCCAGAGTGATATCTACAGTGCATCAGTAATAAATCACAATGACACCTCTATGGTGTTTGGTTCAAAATCCGATGCTGCAAAGACTACTTCGAAGCCTATCACGTCGCACACCCAACTCTCAGACTAGTCAATGACCCTCTTAAAGGTCTTGATATGGAACAGCTCATTGCATCAGGTGAGCCCATTCCAAACTCAAAGAACCCATCGCGTGCCCCAACCCCCGGACCTGCACCTGCTGAACCCATGGAACAAGAACCTGAGACCATGACACAACTTTTCATCGCGGCCAACGAACCAGAAGAACCGCCCACACAAATTCCTCAGCAACTCGCATCATCCGGGATGGTGCAAGCATATCCATGCCCCTCTCTATTCCAAGGCTTTGGAGGACGCGGAAGACAACCTCCGAGCCCTGACCCTGATGACTACAACACATGCACCACATACGGCCGAGACACACACCCTCCTGACAACGGAAAACTTGAAGGCGTCCCACCAAAGGCCTTCAATGGCGACCGCACATGCACCCATGCATTTCTTACAGCGTTCTGAAGGTTCATGAGAATGAACTTCGACAGCAAGATTGCTCAGAATCCCATCAAAAAGTGTGCCTACTTCTTGTCATTAATGGAAGGACCTCGTGTCAACAGATGGGTCGAAGCAATGGACGAATGGCTTGAAAAAGTCATGCTTGACCCAGATGAGATTCCCTTTGGATTGACTGCTTGGCAGGCCATGGAGCAACAATTCAAACGAGCATTTACCGATTATGCTGAACGCGAGCATGTGCAAGACCAGTTATGCGAACTCAAGATGAAAGAAAACAATCTTGATGAATATATCACTAACTTCAAATTGCTCACATGTTGCGGATCGCTGCACACAGACAATCCAATGGTCATGCGCCTTTTCACATGTGGTCTCCCCAAACCCTTGGTCAAAGCTATCATTAGCCAAGAAGACCCCGTCACGTTTCAAGAATGGATTTCCAGTGCACAGAAACAACACCAGATCTGGATGCACAAACACATGGTCCTCACCAATCATGCTAACACACACAACCGCAATGCAAATCCAAACTGCCCCTGGGCTCATCTCTCCACCTGGGGAACGCACGGCAATGCCACTAACAATGCCACTGCACCATGCGCACACCTCCCACCTCACGATCCCAACGCAATGGACACCAGCGCTGGCGTGGCACGCAAAGTGATCACTGAAGCGGACAAGGAAAAACATCGAGCTGAAGGTAGGTGTTTCCACTGCTCAAAGCAGGGACACCTTGCCAGAGACTGTCCCATGAAACCGAAATGCAAGACAACATGTGCATGCGCAGCGGAAGTAACTACTGTCACATCCGAATCCTCCATCGTCAAAATCATCAAAGAAAGTGCGACCATCAAAGCTGCAAAAGCTGCCAAGGCTCTCTCAAAAAATGAAAGAGAAGAGTTCATCAAGATGTTGAATGAAGAAACCGATGAGGATGAAAAGGAGGATTTTCCAGACACCTGAGCATAATGGTGATGGCTTGGGCACTAGGTGTTTCCAATGTATATAACACTATAAAGAAGTCAATGCAGGTCAATTTGACAATATATGTTGGAACCTCAATAGCCAAAAAGAAAGTCACATTAATTGATAGTGGGGCGACCGAATGCTTCATCTCCCCAAAATTAACTAGAGAGCTCCAACTGAAAACATGAGAACTATCAGTACCTAGGATAGTAAAAAATGTCAACAATACTCCTAACCGCCTAGGAAAGATCACCCTAGCGGTAGACCTAGAACTAAAACTACTAGGACAAAGGAGCAAACATCAATTCCTCATAGCAGATATTGGACAAGACAACCTGATCCTGGGGTACCCCTTCCTCGAATCGACAAACCCTAAAATTAACTGGACTAAAGGAACATTAATGGGAAGGATAGTCCTATCTGGAGACAAAAAGACACCAGAATGGATAAGAAACATCATCAAATGGGAAGAAGGAGATGAACTTTGGATGCAGACCCAACTGCGAAAGACTACAATCGCCCAACAATTAGAAGAATCTCAAATGGAATCGAAACAACTAACTTGGCAATAAATAGTCCCCCCTCAGTACCACGCTTATGGCCAAGTCTTCATGGAACAAGAATCTGAAAGATTCCCTGGACCAAGGAAATGGGACCATGCCATTGATCGCAAACCCGATGCCCCTACAACAATTAATTGTAGAGTTTACCCTCTATCACCCAAAGAGAAAGAGGAACAAGGGAAATTCCATGAACAAAACCTATGATTAAAACGAATCAGAAGATCCAATTCACCATATGCAAGCGGTTTCTTCCTAATTAAAAAGAAAGATGGCAAATTTCAACCAGTACAAGATTACAGAAATCTAAACAAATGGACCATACCCAACGTCTACCCACTTCCTTTAATCCCAGAATTAATACATGCCCTAGCAGGCAAAGAACTCTTCACCAAATTTGACATTAGATGGGGTTATAACAACATTAGGATTAAGGAAGGAGACAAGTGGAAAGCCACCTTCAAAACCAGTGATGGGTTATTTGAACCAACAGTGATGTTCTTTGGATTAACCAATTCTCCAGCAACCTTCCAAACCATGATGGACGACATCTTTCAAGAAGAACTCACCCAAGGATGGCTTAAAATTTATATGGATGACATTATCATTGCCACAAGGGACAACGAAGAAGAACATAGATCCAAAGTCAAACACATTCTATCAAAGTTAAAACAACATGACCTATATCTCAAACCGGAAAAGTGCCAATTCCACAAAAAGAAGGTTGAATATTTGGGCGTAATCATTGGCGAAGGAAAAATCACTATGGACCCAGTCAAAGTTAAAGGGATCAAAGACTGGCCCACACCAAAAACACTAAAAGAAGTCCGAAGTTTCCTAGGGTTCTGCAACTTTTATTGCAACTTCATTTCAAACTTCTCAATAAAAGCCAGACCCCTCAATGATCTAACAAAAAAGAACAGACAATGGGAATGGACATCCAAAGAAGAACAGGCGTTTCAAACGCTAAAAGACACATGCGTATCTTATCCAGTCTTATGAACCCCAGATTGGACCAAACAATTCATTCTTGACACTGATGTGTCAGGATTCGCTATAGGAGCAGTCATTTCTCAAGAACACAAAGATGGACTTCATTCTATAGCATTCTACTCAAGAACATTATTAGATGTGGAAAGAAACTATGATGCACATGATAAAGAATTAGCTGCTGTCATCTTCGGTCTTAAAAGTGGTCGACCATTCTTCCTAGGCACAGAACAACCAGTTAGAATAAGAACAGACCACAAAAATCTTACATACTTTAAAGAACTGCAAAAACAAACTGGACGACAAGCAAGATGGATGCAATATATGCAAGACTTCAATATAACCATGGAACATGTCCCTGGACACACCCATACCATTGCTGACACTCTTTCTCATTGTAAAGACCTTAACAAGGGGGTAGAAGAACAAAAAACTACCCTCCTCCCACCTGAAATTTTCACTCAAAAAATTTACTTACCTGACAAACATGACAAACGACGAGAAATCCTATGACAGTTCCATGACGCATTACCTGCAGGACACCCCAGAATAGCCAATACTTGGGATTTAGTCAAACAACACTATGAAGGACCTAGACTACGACAATTTGTAGAACAATACGTCAAAGGCTGTGCCAAATGCCAAGAATCCAAAACCAATATACCCAGAAAGAAAGCCACAACCTTCTTCATCAATACACATGTTGAACAAGGCCCCTTTCAATACGTATCAATGGACCTGATCATGGACTTACCCAAATCAGACAGATTCAACAGCATCCTCACTATCATCGATCAAGGATGCTCCAAAGCAACAAAGTTCATTCCATGCAACAAGACAATCGACAGAACAGGTGTTGCAAACAAGTATCTAAAACACCTCATACCCTGGTTCAGCATCCCCAAAAGAATCATATCTGACAGAGACCCTCGATTTGCATCAAACTTCTCCAAAGCCTTATGCAAAAGTCTAGGCATCAAACAAAACATGTCAACCGCATTCCACCCCCCAACTTATGGACAAACAGAATGAATGAATGCCTGGCTGGAACAATACCTAAGACCCTGGACCACAACTCATCCACACTCCTGGGCAAAAATGCTTCCCATTGCAGAATACGCACACAATTCATGGAAACACAAAGTATCACGACAATCACCACATGAACTCCTCATGGGATTCAAACCCCAGATCAACATAAACCTTGAGGACAACAATGTTCCCACCTCCACTGATCACCTCAAAGAACTAGAACAATCTGGACACGATGCACAACAACTTTTAGAACGTAAACAACAACCCCTAAAACCTGACATCCCAGAAATGAAAGAAGGAACCCTTGTATGGTTAGAAAGCAAGAACCTCAAAACACGAGGAAATCGCAAACTTACACCCAAACGATACGGACCTTTCCCTATCATCAAAAGAATTTCCAAAGTTGCCTATCAACTTCAACTTCCACCATCCATGAAAGTACATAACATTTTCCACGTCAACTTACTCTTGCCATATATAGAAATGGAGGAATATGGCACACCATTTACACGACCTCCCCCGATCATTGATAACAAGGAAGAATATGAAATCAAAGCCATTCTAAATGCCAGAAGGTTTGGACGAACATGTAAACTTCAATATCTCATACATTGGAAGGGTTACCCAGCATCAGATGACTCATGGGTCGACCACCACAACCTCAAGGCCCCAGAACTCCTAAAAGAGTATTACTCCGCCACGGCTGGACAACCCCAAATATAAAAACCACCATTCACAACTAACTTCTTCACCACCCTTCCCCATCTCCCAAACATTCTAAAATGTCCTCCAGTTCTAACTCACCCACTGCCTCTTCTGCTACACTCATCCCTACTCCTCCATACTCTCCAACCCTCATCCCCCTACCGATCTCCAGAGAACCATCCCCATCCACAGCTGCAACTATCAACACCCAACTCCTAGTGCAACGTGCTGCACGACATGCAGCAATGGTAGCACAAGCTCAGGAACTCTGGCACAAAGAGACTCTACCCACCATACTACAAGCCTTTGGCAATTGCTCCCCTACTAGAGGAACTAACTCCCCAATAACTCGCAGCCCATCCTATCACGTCTGCTCTCCCTCTCCTGACCCCATTCCCATTCCTCCTCAACTTGACACACCCATCCCTCAACAACCAACAAACATTGTCCTTCTTAATGAAAACTTCGCTCTGGTGACATCAATTGACAATGACATTCCTCCCCCTGCCTATGTAGCATCCGTACCCCCTGGAACGGATACTCTAGCTGAACTGCGAGAGCTGGGAGACGGCTGGATGGAAGGCAATCTTGGGCTAGACATTCTAATTCCCAACCCAGGGAATGAAGACAACACCATTCCCCCATGATTTGTCCTACCCGACCTAACTAACAGATTCCCATCAGTCAGCACAACATACGGTCCTGGTTGTCCTACTCATTGAATTTCAATTCGAGCTCATGCTGACCCCTACCCCCACCCTCTCTTCATGATGAAAGATGCCTTCCTATTTCAAGAAGGACTCAGACACACAAAAGCCGTGAATGAAGCCCTCACCTTCAAAAGAGATTTGTCTCTTGAGGCCGAAGTTCTTTGCTATCGGTTCACCATCAAAAAGGCACAACAAATGGCAAATCAACTTGTCATGGCCAGAGGGCATTATCACGATATGCTGTGGGAGATTCGAGACAGTGAGGTCAAATTGGCCAGGGCCAACGCCAAAACTCGACTCAAGCCAAGGATCCTATTCCAATCCATGCTGGAACTAACCAAGCAAGAACATAAGGATGCCAAGGAAGCAATCATGGATCCATGTATCAGTTTGCCCCTCGCATCACTGACAAATGTTCTTGGTGTCTCAACAGTGGACACGACACTGTTGACTGCCCCAAGATCACCACTTGCATCCTCTGTTGTGATCTACCCCTCTTTCGGTTTGTCCCTGTTTCACTTCTTATTGTTCCCTACCTTTCACCCTCGTACCCTTGGTTACTGTTTCATCCCTTGATCTTGATGGCCTCTTATTGTTTCACTCATTGTGTTTCACCTATTGTTCGAGCTCCTTTTGCTACTGGTTAGCATTATCTATTGTTCCGCATATGGTACTGTACAGCCTTGCTAGATACAGTATTTAAGCGCCTGTAGAAGCTGGGGAATGCCCCAAGCTTAGCTTTGTCCCATTTCCTGTCGCATCCCTTGCCCTGTACTCTCTCTCAATCACAACTTTGCTTGTGCTGGCCTATACTCTGCTTGACCTAAGCACACCTCAAGGAACCCTCGTGTTCCTCTTCCTCCTCTGCTTCTCTCTCATCATCCTCCTCTTCTGTGAAACCAGAAGATCAACTCTGTCTGCGGACTGAGTCATTGTCTGGCTCAGCCTTGAGACGCTAAACCTCTGACCTGGTCTCTTTGAGCCAGCCCCACTGAACCCCTTGAACCAAGTCACAGGGACTTGGCCCATTGAACCTTGGGCTAACACTCTTACGGCCACAATGCCATAACACAAGCTAAGCTTCCTTACTCCATTCTGGAGATCAACCTTGAACTACCACCGAACCGTTGGATCTGTGTCCAACCCAGACCCTCCCCAGACCTCCCCGAACACGTTGTAGGAACTGCCACTTGGGACAGCTTTCACACCTTTCTCTGCTACATCACCACTGAAAACAACGAAGAACTACCTGTTGAATTCATCAACAATTGTTGGTTTGAACTACAACTCAGACAAGGACAACTCTACACTCACCAAGATCTAGAACTCATCAGAAACAGCCTTGGACTAGGCTACTGGAGGGAAAACAATCCTCTCTACGAAACACCTGTCAGAATCAGAAGCCTCTTCTATAGAAGGCAACCCCCTCAAACCAGAAAACACTGTTGAAACTCAGACACCCTTTGAATCCCCTGCATTAGAACCAGAGGACCCCCTTGGAAACCAGGAACTCATTGAAACCCTAGAACTCGAACCACAGAACCCCCCAGAACCCATTATGGCAGCCCAACCCCAAGTCACTGTACAGCCACCCCAAGCTGCCGCTCAGGCCCCTCAGATGGCCGCCCAGGCCCCCCCAATCGTCACCCTGCCAGCAGCTGCCCCAGCACCTCAAGTGTCATGGTAATGAGCCGTGTCAGTTCACAAGCGGAAAACAAGTCAATGATAAAGAGGTGTTCAAGAAACGGGCTGGTTCCTGTGTATAATGAGTAAGGATCCCTGCAGCGGTCGAAGTGTTTTATGCTAAACAGGTTATGGCCAATAGACCCTTCCTAGTATGACTCAGTCCGTTGAGAAGCTGGGGTAAGTTTGTAATGGGATAGACTAGGGCTGGTTCCACAAGCTATATGCGTTCAAGTCCGTCGGGGACCTTGAACAACGCAGAGAGAGTAGAGGAAGGTAGGTCTTAAAGGAGGAGAGCTCTTCTCAGGGGAGTGAAGAGAGACTCTTAGGGAAGGAAGGGAAAGGCGAAGAGTAGATGGTGGATGGTGTGTTGAGAATTGATGAAATGGAGAGGTGGTTGTGGTTTAAGTTTGTGAGAGTGAAGTGGGTTGCAGGAGAATATGTTGGACAAGAGTAGGTTGGATTCTACAAGAGACCAAGCTTAGGGCTTTGGTCACAAAGTACTGAGCTTATATATACAGGAGAAGCGCAGCAATAGCTGCGCTTTGACTGTGCTACTAGTATAGTAGGAGTCATAATAAGTAGGAGTCATAGGAATGAGGCCACGAATGAGTCAGAACCAAGTAACTGTGCTACACAGTAGGTGCACAGCATTGCACAGTCAAAACTAAGAAGTGAATATAAATGGGAAGAGAACCAAACAAAGGGAAAGTAACAGCACTCCAGTGTTACCTGGACGTGTATGGATCATATGATAACACAGAAGGGATCACGAGACGTAAGAGATCACAAGACCAGTAAGTAAAGGGACGTACGCAAGCAAGCAGTCCATAGCAAGAGGTAAGAAGTAAACGTAAAAGGAAAATGGTGTAACATCAAGGCACTAATGGGTCCCTCAGTGGTAAAGAACCCACGGCCTTCACAGGGGAAAGGAACAAAACAAAACATTTTATCATGGAATTTAACTTGTACTGGGGCCTCAATGATGACAAAGCAGTGATGGTTTCCCCTTTTAAACAAACAATGCTGGCCCTCTCCTAT
Organism: Russula earlei; assembly: GCA_025769875.1. Taxonomy (NCBI): domain Eukaryota; kingdom Fungi; phylum Basidiomycota; class Agaricomycetes; order Russulales; family Russulaceae; genus Russula; species Russula earlei. The sequence continues at coordinate 43,740 of JAGFNK010000117.1, read as the reverse complement.
ATTCAAGGAGAAAAAGTCAAAGTATGGGTCAACTCACAAGCAACTGCACTCAGGGAAAAGGTGAACAGGGCCCAAAACCCCATCAACAGAATGAACGAAGCATTATGGAATGACTTTGTCACTGACTTTACGTTCAAATTCACCAACACTGCGGAAAAAGAGGATGCCCAAGCAGCTCTTGTCAAACATGTGATAAAGGACTCCCTTGATGACTATATCTCCACCTTCGAACAACTTCTGAACAAAACAGGGTGGCCAGAAACGGATGTTATCGCTATCGAGAGCTTCAAAAATGGCCTAAAAATTGGACTTTACCATGCAATCCTGAACAGAGATGTCTGGCCCACCACTCTTCAAGAATGGAAGGAGGAGGCTAGGAGGCAACATCAACGGTTCATCACCATCAGGGAAAAACTTAAAGGAAAAACCACACACTCCCCCTCAGAACACAAATCTCATCACCCTGACCAAATGCAAGTGGACGCCGCCAAGTCCAATTTTAAAAAGCTCACTGAAAAAGAAAGGAAACAATTAGCAAAATAAGGGTGTTGCTTCTGCTGCCAGGAGAAAGGCCACCTTAGCCGGGAGTGCCCCAAAAATACTGCTCCCACCACTCTCAAAGCACGCACTACTGAATCAACCATAGAACCACCCAAAGAGGAAGAAGCCTCCACTATGGTAGCCCACATGAAAACATTACCAGCAGAAGATAGGGCCAAACTTTGGGACCTCATCCTCAAGGAGGATTTTCTCTAGGCCAAAGTACAACAGTCAGTACTAAGGCCCAAATAGATACCATTGTCCAACATAAAGAAAACTCAATGAAAGTTCCCTTTATGATCACAACAAATGGAAAGACTGGCCAAGCACTCCTAGACAGCAGAGCAACAAAAAACTTTGTTAGCCAAGGAATTGTGGAAAAATTACAAATTCCACTTCAAACCCTCAGGACCCCCAGACCCATCATCAACGTAGATGGCACCAGTAACCAAGGAGGAGCACTAACTCACTATGCTCATATGGCCATACACCATGGCCCTACCACACGATTCTCACCTTCTATGTTACAAATTTGGGAGAAGATAGAATGATCCTCGGCTATCCTTTCCTAAAAGCACTAAACCCCCTGGTCAACTGGAGCACTGGTCGCCTAAGAAACCACCTTGGGGTCCTTCTCACCCCCATACCCTTAGCTAAAACACCGAGAATACAGGTTGCACAAATAAGGACAACCACCATTCCCCTGAATACCTACAACACCAGAAGGTCTTCTCAGAAGAAGCGGCTAAACGACTCCCACCCAGTTGAGGAGAACTTGACTTCAGAATCACCCTGAAACCAGACGCCCCCAAGTTCCTTGATTGCCAAACTTACCCACTTCCCCAGAACAAAAAACAAGAATTATCAAGACAGATACAAGAAGACCTGGCCAAGGGTTTCATCAAAGATGGTGTTTCAGATTTTGTATCCCCTGTCTTCTTTGTTCAGAAGAAGGACGGTACTGCCCCAAGAATGGTAGTGGACTACTGAAAACTCAATAATGCCACTGTCCCAGATTATCATGCCCTACCAAACATGGAAGAACAATTGCACCGCCTAAGGGGCAAAACCACCTTTAGCAAATTTGATGTCAGAGCTGGTTATAATAACATCCTGATCCATCCAGAAGACTGGCACAAGGGGGCCTTCAAAACCCAATTTGGCACATTCATCCCCATGGTAATGGGCTTTGGATTCACCAACGCCCCAGCAGCCTTCCAACAAGCAATGAACCACACCCTCCGACCTTGGCTTCTCAAGTACCCTGAAAACACCTGTAACTACCTAGATGACATGGCAATAGCCACAGGTCTAGGGGAAGAGCACCTCCACCGACAAATTACACATGAATTTCTTGACCTGCTCGAAAGAGACTCCTATTTTCTAAAAGCATCAAAATGTGCTTTCGAACAACACGAAATCAACTTCTTGGGTTTCCGAATCAACCAAGGCACCCTCAAGATTGATCCAGTCAGAATGGATGGCCTTAAAAATTGGCCGAGACCCCCGAATAATCTGAAACAGGTACAACAAATCATGGGGGCCCTCAACTACCAACGACCATTCATCTGAGACTTCGCTAAAATTGCTTGCCCCATTTTTTCCACCATCAAGAAGGGAACCCCTTTCAATTGGACCCCAGAAGCGACTACCGCCCTGGAAACCTTAATATCCACAATTTGCAATGACCCTGAACTTTACACTGCCAACCCAGACCTACCATATGAACTGGAGACTGACGCCTCACAGTTCGCCATGGGAGCGATTCTCTTCCAAAAGGATCTGAGAGGAAAAAGGAAGATGATCGGAAATATTTCACACGCATTCAATGAAGCAGAAAGGAACTACCCAGTCTGGGATAGGGAGTTCCTGGCCCTAATCCTCACACTTCAACACTGGCGGTACCTATTGGTCGGAACAAAACACCCCATCAAGATCTTTACCGATCATGCTAACCTTGCCCATTATCGACTCCCCCATAAAATTAATTGAAGAATTGCGGGTTACATCTCCACACTGGCAGATTACCATTTTGAAATCCAACACAAACCTGGGACCTCTAATCACGCAGACGCTCTCTCATGATGACCTGACCACAATGATGGGTCTGGGGACAACCAAAACATCACGGCACTCCCTGATAAACTTTTCATTCGCACTCTTCACACCAAGGACCTCTATACCCAAGTCCTAACTGAACAAAAGAACCGAAAATCAGATCTCCTCATGTGGAAGGTCAAACATGGTCTTTGGGAAGAAGAAGGTGTACTATTCAAAGATGGGAAATTGGTGGTACCATATCAAGAACCCCTCTTACGAAAGATTTTACACACCTACCACAACAGTATCCTTGGTGGACATACAGGGAATGCCTGAACCCTGTATTCGATTCAAGAATCCTTCTGGTGGCCAAAAATGGCCTACTTCATCAAGGACTACATTCGAGGCTGTGCCACCTGCCTGTCAAGACACGTACTGCTGATCCGTGTGGACTCAGGAGCAGGTGGGCAAGGGTCGGAACAGATGGTACGCGGCGTAGGCGGCGTTGAACAAGAGGACGAGCCAAATGACTAAGATGTACCAGATGGGGACTGGTACGTGTAACTGGAGGCAGAGGCGAAGGTTAGAAGCCAGTGCAACGAGGGGGCTTTAAACAAGGCGGTCGTAGAAGAGTACCTTGGAAGCGAGAGGAGTCTTTAAACTGAGCGGTCGCGGGGGAGTACCCAGGAAGATGAGAGTATCACAAATGGACAGTCTGACGACTGCCATGCTTCATTGGGGCTTATATACAGTGTACAGGGTCGATTACAAAGCACTGGGACTATTCTATACTCTTTGGTACCATCCAATAGGACTACAGAGGCATAAACTTGCTTATGCCAAGTTTCAGGCTTACTGAGCGCATTACTGATCATTGTGGAGCGATGACATCGTTATGATGTCACTGTGGGGCGCTTAGTGAGCCTATGAGGTCACTGTGGAGTCGCTCAGTCAGCCATGATGTCATTGGAGCCTTGATGACGTCAGATGATTTATGCAACAGTTTCTAAGAGTTTGTCCGCTGTTTCGGGTCCATGGTGGCTGGGTGGCCATGTGGCTGACACGCGATGATTACCCGATTAGGAAACCGGTGCCTGGTCGTGTTAGAGTGCTTTTGCAATAGCAATATCTGTACCACAGGAGGGATAGCCCAGAAAATGGAAGGGAGTCGGCAATGCAAAGTGAGGGAGGTCTTTCTTGAGTAAAATAGGACAATCCTTGGCCAGGACTTGGCCTTGGTTCGTAACACTGCCAAGCCAACAAGTCTTCCACACACCCAACTCGTCCCCCCAAATTACCTGATCCCCCCGAATTTCAGAAACCATTTCAAACCATAGCAATCAACTGGATTGTCGATCTCCACTATCAGAAGAAAACAACACTATCATGACCATCACCGACCATGACTCTACCAAAGCGGCAATATTCATACCATGTTGTAAGGACATGGGAACCCTAGCAATGGCCAAATTATTTTTACGACATGCCTTCCCTTGGATTGGAGTCCCTTCCAAAATCATTTCTGATTGTGACCCTCGATTCCCCTCTGACCTATTCAAGGAAATCTCTCAAATTCTAGGGATCAACCAAAACCTGAGCACCGCCTATCACCCTCAAACCGATGGGCAATCTGAACGAACCAATCAAACTCTGGAAATGTATCTTTGCATCTACACTGGAGAAAAACAAGAAGAATGGGTACACTGGCTCCCCATAGCTCAGTACCATTTCAACGCCCATAAGTCCACAACCACCAAACGAACCCCCTACGAATTACTCATTGGCTTCAACCCACAAGGACTTGGTACCCAATTGAAATCAAAATTCCCGGGGGTTCAGGAATGACTCCAAGCCCTGAAAGACATGCGAGAATCGGCCCAAGAAGCAATGAAAAAGGCACAAACTACTTGGGTGAAGGAAACTAAATTCAAAGGATTTGAAGAAGGACAGAAGGTCTGGTTAGAAGGGACTAACCTAAAAAACCCCCATCAGTTTCAGAAGTTCCATCCCAAGCAGTTCGGACCTTTTATCATCACCAAGAAAATTTCCCATGTCGCTTATCAACTTCACCTTCCTCCTCAATGGAGTATCCATAATGTATTTCACGCCTCCCTCCTTTCTCCAGTCACCGAAACAGCCAAACATGGCCTGAATTTCCCTGAACCACCACCTGACCTCCTCTCAGGAGAATACAAAGTTGAAAAAATCACTGCTCAATGTACCCACAGGGGTCGCCTCCAGTATAGGGTCTGATGGAAAGGATACTCCACAGCAGAAGACACATGGGAGCCCCTTTCAAACCTTAAAAATGCTCAAGATGCTGTCACCATGTTTCACTCCAACAACCCACCAAACTCCGTATTACGTCTACCACTAACTCTGATCCCACAGAATCCTGTCACTCAGACAGAAGCCTAGACAATGTGGAACACCAGTTTCAAGGACTTACGATACAGCAACATACCTTACTCCCCCGAGTCAATTCACATAACCCTCCTTCTTACTCAGTCAATGATCCCACTATCCCCGACCATGGGCACACCATTTTTAACATAGCCACCAGGGAACAACTTTTTTCCGGAATTCTCTCCCCTGGTGACTTCTGCGGCTTTCAACTCCTTATGATGGACCCCTGTTTTTCAGAGTTTCATCTGCCCATACAAAGGGCAGTACTTACTGACTTAATATGGAATCACATTATATGATCAGTACCCATAAATACCCCCACTCCTTCAGAGTGGTCAGCTTGGCATCACGAACACACTACCTCTGCTTACAATACCCCCATGTTGTCCCCTGCTTCTAACTCTTCCCCTCTACCTATTCTCACCCCTTCCCCCACCATCAAACAAGAACCCCTCTCACCTGAAGTCATCCAACACATCATTGACCAACGCACCTTCATCGTCCCAGAAGAGACTGAACTCCAGGACCTCGCTGCCACCCTCAATCCACTTGCCATCTGTGAAGGAACCCCGTCACCTACCCCGACTGAGGCAGACCCTACTCACCCTGGCCCCCCTTGGTTTGTTTATGAACCTTACACACATGTTCCCCCTTTCTACATTAACGTTAATGGGCGAAAACGCCTACTACCATACTTACGTGTTGCTTTATATAATGACAAACCCATGCTTCTAGGAACTATGGGTCGAGGAGAGCCCACTTACAGAGAAAAGCTTATTGCCTGACCCATTGTCTTGGCCCCTCATCCTTCCGTCACTGCCTCTGACCTCCACCTCCTAATTGAGGACCACCCTTTCCATTTTGACTGCTGCCCAGGCTCTTGAAAACCTCCATGACCCTGGTGCTCTCGCCGATGTCTACCGTCTCCATGTCAGCTCGTTCAAACTAAAAGTTTTGGAGGGCAAGCGCGCCTCTATCCAAGGGGCCCTGAACGTCCTTCAAGGGCAACTTGCTGATCGACTCCATGAGATCCAGTCTCACACCAAAGAAACTGCCACCATCCACAGTCGCCTTCGGGCCAACAATACTTCTGTCCGAGTTCGTCACCAACTCGACAACTTGATGACTGATGGAGGTCTCACCCGAAACACTGGGCCATATTACTCACTAGCAGGAAGTTACGACAGAATTAAGGAGTCAAAAGAACTGCCCACTTCTCCTTCTCCTTCATTACCCATTCGCCCTCCTCTCTCCTTGACCCCCCCCTTGAGTACCTCCCTCGTGTTGTTGACCAGTCCCATAACAATGCCCCTATGGGCTCACCCTCCCACTTTCCTCAGATGTTCTCCGATGATGCTAGCACTCCTAACACCCCTCTCACCCCCGCATGCATGACCAAAGCGCAGCGTCACCAACTCCAAAAATGACAACACGTTTGCAAACACTGTAACACAAGAGGACACTGGAACAAGGACTGCAACAAACCTCACACCAACTGCAGTGGACAGGTAGAATGTATCCTCAGAAGGACTCACCAAAGCTATAGAGGTTTCTGTCCCAGAGCAACGGGAGCCCAGAACATGTGGCCAGAAGTTGAACGCAATGAACTCCATGAGTCAGGTCCTGAGACCAATTAGTTCAGAGAACTAAGCATGAGGGGGGCATGATGTTGTGATCTACCCCTCTTTCGGTTCATCCCTGTTTCACTTCTTATTGTTCCCTACCTTTCACCCTCGTACCCTTGGTTACTGTTTCATCCCTTGATCTTGATGGCCTCTTATTGTTTCACTCATTGTGTTTCACCTATTGTTCAAGCTCCTTTTGCTACTGGTTAGCATTATCTATTGTTCCACATATGGTACTGTACAGCCTCGCTAGATACAGTATTTAAGCGTCTGTAGAAGCTGGGGAATGCCCCAAGCTTAGCTTTGTCCCATTTCCTGTCGCATCCCTTGCCCTGTACTCTCTCTCAATCACAACTTTGCTTGTGCTGGCCTATACTCTGCTTGACCTAAGCACACCTCAAGGAACCCTCGTGTTCCTCTTCCTCCTCTGCTTCTCTCTCATCATCCTCCTCTTCTGTGAAACCAGAAGATCAACTCTGTCTGCGGACTGAGTCATTGTCTGGCTCAGCCTTGAGATGCTAAACCTCTGACCCGGTCTCTTTGAGCCAGCCCCACTGAACCCCTTGAACCAAGTCACAGGGACTTGGCCCCACTGAACCTTGGGCTAGCGCTCTTATGGCCACAACGCCGTAACATCCTCTGCAATCATCACGGACATAAAGCTGATCTCTGTAGGACCCCACATCGACGATACAAACCACATAAAATCTGTCAAGTCCCTCGAGACCAACTTCACTATCATACTCATTGCTGCGTTTCCAACATTCATCCCTACATAGGTTAGACCTTAACAAGGGGGTAATGTTACAAGAACCAGTACATTGGACCAGACCGGCAACCGGACAAGCCTACCCGGACATGTCTCAAGTTTCCCGCGTGTTTTATGACTCACTCTAGCCTCACACATACCAGACATTTCCAGCATGTTCTCATATGATTGCCTCACCGTTACCTCATGAATACTGTTTGATATACTACACTGTATGTATATAAGACTGCCATTTGATGAGAACAAGCTTCAAGCTTGTTCTCCTGTGAATATCACTGGATTTCTGCTTCGGATCTTGTAGGCTTGCAAGCAATCAAGCACTTGTCTCAGAAAACCTCTCAATCTTCTAAGTCTTCAAACACGAAGACTTCTTCATCATTTTCCCCCTCCACAGTACATAATTGCTTTGGCATTATCGTCACCAAAACCCCCAAAACTTGCGAGGACTTAGTGTCTCGCTCGACTCGCTGCGCTCGTCTTGCACATGAACTGATTTGTCAGTGACACTGCCCCCAGTCGGTGACACTTTGTAGTTTATCAACACCCTGTCAAGGCACGTACTGCTGATCCATATGGACTCAGGAGCAGGTGGGCAAGGGTCATAACAGACAATAGGCTTCAAGTAAAGCATTGCACAGGAGGACGAGCCAAACAATGAGGAGGTACAAGATGGGATTTGGTATGTGTTGCAAGAGGCAGAGGCAAAGGTTAGAGGCCAGTGCAACAAGGGGGCTTTAGACAGGGCAGTCTTCAAGAGAGTACCTTGGGAATGTGGGGAGTCTTTAAACTGAGCAGTCATGGGGAGTACCCAGGAGGATGAGAGTATCACAAATGGACAGTCTGACAACTGCCATGCTACATTGGGGCTTGTATACTAGTTACAAGTCTGAGTACGAACTACAGAAAATAACTCAGACTCTTTGGACCGCTCCAATCGGCTTCTAAGGGCATAAACTTGTTGTGTCAGACCTATGGGTGACTCAGGATGATTAGGGAGACTATGGAGCAATGACATCATATTGATATCACTTGTGGAGTGCTTGGTGAGCATATGATGTCATAGTGGAGTTGCTCAGTCAGCCATGATGTCAGTGGCACTTTATGACATCATGCAGATCATTCTAGGAGGTCTAGGAGTCCTTCCAGTGGTTTGGGACTTAGTGGCTGAGTGGCCATGTGGATAGCACATGGTAGATTACCCAAATAGAGAAGAGGGCATCTGAGCAAGCCACAGGGGGTTGGGGAGTGAGGATTCCTTGCAATGGATGCTTGCAGAAGGGAGTAGTCATTGGAAATAGAGGTGGATAGAAGATACAAAGTAAAAAGGAGCTTTCTTGAGTAAAATAGGATGATGCATAGCCAGGACTCGGCCTTGGTTCACAACACACCCCACCAAGGAAATAAATGACTTTGCCATCTCCCCAGCAGAACTGAAGGGTATTTGTGGAAAACTCAAGTAGTTCTAACACAAAGCAGCATCACCAAATAATATTCTCAAATCCACCTAAGAAAACACCAAGGAAGACTGGATACTATCCAACTGAAACCAGCCTATTCCATAAAATATCCTTGGAACAACAGCCATTGGACAATAACCACTGTCTAATCTATGAGCACTAGACAAAATCTTACCTCTGAAGAAAAAGATCAAGTTCCACTCTTATTTGAAAGCTTAAGCTATGACACTCAAGACCACTGCTATCAAGGAAAATTTGTAGGGGCAACTATTCAAACATGGAAATAGGGATGTGCCCAGCCCGGCCTCAGGCCGTGAGCCAGGCCAAGCCAGGCCAAAATAGGCCGGGCCGAGCCGGGCCAAAGTGATGGCTTCGTGATGGCTTTGGCCTGGCCTGTGATTTGAAAAGCCAAAGCCGGGCCGTCAAGCCCCGGCTTTGATCATTTGGGTAATCATCAAACTTTAATTTATCAATTTGACACACCATTGTTCCCTGTCGTTTTTCATTGTCGTATCTGTGCTTCCCTCTCAACCTTCCTTCTTGCTTGAGTCAAGTACATGTACAATGTAAGCCTTGGTGGCCTATATGTCAATGTGCAATGCTCAGTTGTGTTGGTTGCTCGTAATCCCTTTCCTCAGTCTTAGATCGCTTTGTCCTGCAGCGTACCATGTTGTACACTGGACTTCACTCATTCCACATGTATAATCTATGCTCTTACTATGCCTCATCATGCTCTCCAGAACATAACGACTCCATAATATATTTGAAATTTAAATACAAAAGTGCTATTCTAAAGTCCTCCTACTGCGAATCTGCGAGCGCGAGGCGATGCGGCGATGATGTTGGGGGCAAGACGCTATGGGCAGCAAGCCCTCGAATAGGGCGGCAATGATGATGGGCGAGGCACTGTGGGCAGCGAGCCCTCAGGTAAGGCGATGGTGACGATGTCGAACGCGTCATATGGGTCCATGCGTAGACGTGTGGCGGACGCAAGGACAATGCTTGAGGGATGGTCTTGGGAGGGCGCGAGGCGCAGCCGGACGGCGATGGCGTCGTGCCGTAGGTCGAAGTGTGGGCAGGAGCCGTGCTCCGACTTGAAGACCGAAGGGATGAAGGCGTTGAGCGGCAAGGCGAGTGACGTCGACGGCGATCGAATTGAGCCGTTGTCGTGGTCTGCTGACATGGAGTGGGCAAGAGGTGGGGATGACGTTGAGAGTGGGAACGCGAGGAAAGGAGAGTGAGGTGAAAGGAATGACAATAGTTGGAAGGAGGGATGTGAGTGGGATGAAAGACGAAGGGAAAGTGAACGCATGGCGCGCAAGGCCTGGTACAAGTCATGTGGCCAGCAGGCTCACATACAAAAATCTTACGTACAAAAGCCGTGGCCTAGGCCAGGCCAAGCCGGAGCCAAGCCGGGGTTGACGGCTTTGGCCCGGCCTGGGGTTCTAGAAAGCCAAAGCCGCCTCGGGCTGAGCCAAAGCCAGGGCTTTCAGGCCAAGCTGGGCCGGAAAAACCCTACATGGAAACCTTGCAGACACTTGGATATACAAAGACAATAATGACAAAGTTACTACTGCTCAACTTAAAGCAGCAGCCCTGGGAGTAGAAAATGTTCAAGAATTTAATCTATACACCTTTTCAGGCCTCTTTCAAAGAAAACTAGTCAAGTGGAGTTGTTCCAGAAAACATTGGGTTTATTACAACAACTGAGAAGTCAATTTCACTGCCAGAGAAGAACAAGAAGTTATAACTATCCTAGTTACTGCACCAAGCATTTGAAGCACAACTCCAGGTGTCACTGACTGGGGGCAGAGTCACTGACAAATTGTTTCATGTGCGAGATAAGTGCAGGGAGTTGAATGAGATGTTTAAGTCCTCATGAAGTTCAGGAATCTCAGAGACAACACAGCACAAGCTAGTGTATTCCATGGAAGGGAGTCTCAATTGGATTGTCTTTGCATCTGGAAGACAAGATGATATGACAAGTTTCAGACAGGGAGCTTGACAGCTCAAGGGCAGACAGGCTCCAATGAGTTAACCAGTGAATTCACAGGAGAACAAGCCTAAGGCTTGTTCCCTTGAAATGAGAGGTCTTATATACAAGTATTCTACTATATCAAATAGTAGTCAAGTCAATCAGGGTGGGCACATGTAAAGGTCATGGCAGAACATGTGTCACAGTAACTAGCCATGTTAGTTCTCTAGCACAAAGACAAGTTGGTTTGAAGAGATGAAAACAATTCAAGTTGCTCTAAGAGCTTCCCTGCAGTGGTTGCTAGTGTTTTATGCTAAACAGGTTGTGGCCAATAGACCCTTCCTAGTATGACTCTGTCTGTTGAGAAGCTAGGGTGAGTTGTATATGATAGTCAAGGGGGGTTTCCCACAAGCTATATGCACTTAGGAACTCTGTTACCCTAAGCAACACAAAGAGAAAGTGTGTCATGGTAACTAGCAATGTCAGTTCTCAAGCCTGAAGTTGAGTTGATAGTTGAAGTGTGTTTGGATGAATAGGCTGGTTCCTATTGTAAAGAGTAAGGATCCCTGCAGCAGTCAAAGTGTTTTATGCTAAGCAGGTTATGGCCAATAGACCCTTCCTAGTACAACTCAGTCTGTTGAGAAGCTAGGGTAAGTTTGTAATGGGATAAACTAGGGCTGGTTCCACTAGCTATATGTGCTTAGGAGCTCTGTTACCCTAAGCAATGCAAAGAGAAAGTGAGTAGATAGAGGTTTGAAGAAGAAGAGCTCTTCTCAGTAGAGTGAAGAGAGACTCTTAGGAGAGGAAGGGGTAGGTAGAGTAGATGGTGTGTGTGTGTGTGTGTGAAGAGTTGGTGAGATGGAGATGTGGATGTGGTTTGAGGATTAGGAGTAAAGTGGGTTGCAGGTGAATATGTTGGACAAGAGTAGGTTGGATTCTACAAGAGACCAAGCTTAGGGCTTTGGTAACAAAGTACTGAGCTTATATATACAGGGGAAGCACAGCAATAGCTGCACTTTGACTGTGCTACTAGTACAGTAGGAGTCATAGTAAGGAGTCATGAGAATGAGGCCACAAATGAGTCATAACCAAGTAACTGTGCTGCACAATAAATGTGCAGCATTGCACAGTTGAAACTAAGAAACAAATATAGGCCCCCATGGGGCAGGGGTATGGATGCTGTGGTGGGCGATGGCCAGGGGTGGTTCCCAAGGGCTGTTGGTTCGAAACCTGGTCCTCCCCATCCCTAACAAGGTCCTTACAGGGCCTGGCCAGGAATGGTCTGCTGAGATCAGCTAGAGATAAGGGTTATGTAAGACCAGGAACTGGAAATAAAAACCAGCCAACCCACTTGCACCGGGACACCGGTCAGAAGACATGGGACAGGCCACCTGGAACCCTTGGACTGAGGTCCAGGGGTGGTTAGTCTAGTGCACTCAGGGGCAGACCACTCCTGTCAATCTAGGCAAGACAAGGACCTAGGACACCTTGGGGATCCAGGCCTACAGGCATAATGAACCAGATGGCTGGGGATGGGAACGGCACCTACCGCCTGGACCGTGGCAGGATGGGGTAGTCCCCCTACCCTGGCCGGAGAGACCTAACTCCCTTGTTGGTCCCACATTGAGTAATACAGGTCTGGGGCTTAAGTTGAATCCTGCCACATGTCTAGTGCATGGCGGGCACTCACAAGAGGGCCCTTAGGTTAGGAATACATGTTCCCAGCGCACTGGAACACTGATGACTGAACACTGATGACTGAACACTGATGACTGAACACTGATGACCCTAGCCTGGCATTAAGACAGCATTAAGACAGCATTAAGACCATGCAATGGGTAGTGTATTTTTTCAAAAAACTACAAACTGTTCAGAATGAAGCAGTCAAGGTAATAGCAGGAGCCTTCCGCACGACTCCAAGGGAGCCACTCCATCAACTACTAACCATTCTCCCAATGAAAATATGGTTAAACAAGATAACAAACAACGCGGCGGTAAGACTCCACCACACCACGAACAACAGCCAACCGTGGAGAAGACTAGGGGGCAACTGGTACACCCAACAACACCACAACGTGCCTCTACCGACCACAAACAGCCACAAAGCAAAGACCACCCTGAGATCACTAGCGCACAGAACACCAGTGAACAGCCCATGCATAGAAGACTTCCCCAACATCCCGCCCGGCGCCCCAGACTGGAATGGTCAGGTCAGAGTAGATTCAAGTGATGCTAACCTCCCAGATGCCCAACAAACTCAAGCCAGTTTAGCCAGGCTACTAACAGAACAATGCCAAGCAGGAACAGCCATCGCCATCTACTGCAACAGCGTCAAAACCAACAAAGACCAAACAGATAACAAACAAATTGGAGCGACAGCAGCAGTGCTATATGAAAAAGGTAATCTTTGGGGACACAAGGTAAAGGTGATTGGAACAACGGTGACAGACAAAGGCACCCACATCCGCTCACTAACGGCCGGACTTGAGGCCCTCACAGAATACCTCAACACACAAACAGAGACAACACCCATGCTTGCCCACATATGCCTACCAACGCACGCATCAACAGAACTGGCCATCAACCACAAGCCTCACGATGATCAAGCAGTAGCCATACATCATCTAAAACAAATAGGTGAGATTATCAACGCATACCCCGAAACGAACATAAGACTGCTCTGGATACCCAGGAACAGCACGCCAACAGGCTTCTGGAAGGCCAAACAACTAGCTATGGAAGCTGCTAGTTTGGCATGCACTGAAAACATCTCAGAGCCCTTATCACTAGACAAACAAAAAAGCAGACATGAAAAAGAAGCAATAATAGAATGGGAAAGGAGTTGGCATGACTCACCCCATGACTCCCTTGCCTACCGCACTGCACTCACCAAACCACCAGACGGGAAACCCCACCCTACTGCAATTGCTCAAAGAAGGACAAAACAAGCTAATGAAGGAGACCCTAACACTGAACATAACAGGAGTAACCGCATGGAACAACATGATAAGTTCTTGAGACAGATTATGGCCACCTTCTACTGACTCATTACAGGTCACATGTTTATCGGGGAGTACACACGACATTTCTACCCAAAACACACACCAGCACAAATTATGTGCCAGTGCAGCGAACCCATCCAAACAGTTGAGCATGTGCTCCTGTCATGCCCACTCTTCGATGACGCGCGCTGCAGACACCTGTCTGCAGGAAGCCACCCACAAAACTTAGCCCAGCTGTTCAACCACCCAGAATGAGTGAAAGGCACACTACACTTCCTAAAGGAAACCAAAGCATGCCTAAAACTGAGGGAAACCTGGGACCCAGGAGGGATGAGGGAGAACTGGGAAGCATAAGACACCCCACATAACCATTAACACCGACCACCACACACTACACCCAATTGCTGCCATACCGCCTCAGCGGACAACCCCAGAACCAAATGCCTAATCACATTACATCACTTATTATGCCTGTGACCACCTCTGTACTTTGAGGTATGTGCCGCGGAATACAAATTTGGAAAATAAAATAAAATAAAATAAGAAACAAATATAAATGGAAAAAGAACCAAACAAAGGGAAAGTAATGTTGAAAATTGACGCAGTATGTGTGATTAGATAGCAGCAGATGATAAGATCGCAGGCAGATCTATCAGACAATAGTTCAGTTTGGTTGACACAAAACTGAAGTAAATAATGTACCTATCAGACAATAGCTACAACACGTCGTCAGTACTGTGAGATAAGATGTCATAGTGTAAATACTCACTTCAGTTTGGTTGACACAAAACTGAAGTGATCTACGTACTTTGTGGCGTTCTTAAGTACCTGAGACTGCCACTAGATGCAGTACAGTTAACTACCATCACGGATCACTAAGTAAGTCCGAGGATCAGTTGTAAGTAGCTACCGATTGTCCTAAATCACTCTATCAGTGTAACTAACGCGTGCTGCAGTGTATGAGCTGAGCCGGTGATGCCCGGTCCGGGTGATCCGACGCGTCAACGCATCCGAGTTGTGATCACATCACAACACACCTGAGACTCTGGGCAGTGCAGATCTCAACAAGTAACAGCAATCCAGTGTTACCTGGACATCTATGGATCACATGATAACACAGAAGGGATCACAAGACATAAGAGATCACAAGACCACTAAGTAAAGGGACATATGAGAGCAAGCAGTCCATAGCATGGTGGGTTTGGGCCGCCAGGGGCGCATGTGGAGGAGCGCAAGTGCAAATGGCATGTCCCTGGGATCATTTTGATCCCATAATTTTTTCCACTCCCCTCAGGGGAAAATACATTCTGCTGTTATCCTTCTCAGGCCTTGTACGACCCACTTCAAAATCGAAAATGTGCAAAAAGCAAGAACATTCCACACTGTCTCCACTGCTCCGTATCCAAAAAAAAATGCAAATGCATGACTCAATCACACGCACACACCAAAACCAGAACAAGTGCATCAGCCACGTAGAGAGGCAATGCATTATGTCCATTGATGTCCAAAGTCTTTTCATTATACATTTTCATTTCTGTTTTACTTCCATTCTCAACTCCAAAAACTCCTAAAAACACTCCCCTATTTTATTTCTTAAGTAACATACTTGTAAAACATATAAAATAGCTTCTTATTGCCTGCAAATGTAACAATTGTCATGTTCCTTGTTCTCGAAAACGCCTCGCGTGCACTTCAAACAAGTCCCCCCCTCTTGTGCTCTACCACCGCTCCGTGTCATTTACATGCATCCCTGACTCTGCGCCCAGCAATGGCCCACCAGCCTGCCTTGCCCACTCACGTGTTCCCACCACCTGGGTATTATATCCTCACCATAGCAAACAGTAAGAAGTAAACATAAAAGGAAAATGTTGTAATATTGGATCACATGATAACATGGAAGGGATCACAAGATGTAAGAGATCACAAGACCAGTAAGTAAAGGGATGTACAAGAGTGAGCAGTCCATAGCAAACAGTTAGAAGTAAACATAACAGGAAAATGTTGTAACAACATGAGTCAGAAGTAAGTGAGTCATAGAAAATGAGTTAGTCATGAGGTTCTGTCCAGGTAAGGCTATCCCAGTTGCCAGTCTGGTCTGAGTGGCTGGTTCTTGTGACATTATCCTCTTGTTAAGGTCCTCAGCCCATATACAGGTGTATTGTCCAAGAACAAGTGTGAGTGTGGAAATGAAGTTGGTCCCTAGGGACTGTTACGAACCAAGGCCAGGTCCTGGCCGAAGATTGTCCTATTTCACTCAAGAGAGACCTCTCTCACTTTGCATTGCCAACTCCCTTCTGTTTCCTGGGCTACCCCTCCTGCAGTACAAGATATTGCTATTGCAAAGGCACTATAACACGACCAGGCACCCATTTCCTAATCAGGTAATCATCGTGTGGCAGCCACATGGTCACCCAGCCACCAAGAACCTGAAACAGTGGCACAAACTCTTAAAAACTGTTGCATAACTCATCTGATGTCATCAAGGCTCCAATGACATCATGGCTGACTGAGCAACTCCACAGTGACCTCATAGGCTCACTAAGCGCTCCACAGTGACATCATAATAATGTCATCGCTCCACAATGATCAGTAATGCGCTCAGTAAGCCCTGAAACTTGACACAAGCAAGTTTATGCCTCTGTAGTCCTATTGGATGGTACCAAAGGGTCTAGAATAGCTCCAGTTCTTTGTAATTGACCCTGTACACTGTATATAAGTCCCAATGAAGCATGGCAGTCGTCAGACTGTCCATTTGTGATACTCTCATCCTCCTGGGTACTCCCCCACGACCGCTCAGTTTAAAGTCTACTCTCATCTTCAAGGTACTCTTCAACGATTGCCTTGTTTAAAGCCCCCTCGCTACACTGGCCTCTAGCCTTTGCCTTTGTCTCTTGCAACATGTACCAGTCCCTATCTGGTACCTCCTCATTGTTTGGCTCATCCTCCTGTTCAATGCCGTTTATGCCGCATACCATCTGTTCTGACCCTTGCCCACCTGCTCCTGAGTCCTTAGTGATCAGCAGTACGTGTCTTGACATCTGGACAGTCTCTCATCATTCCTGTATTGACCAGCCAATGCTCAAGTGTCTACTCCCAACTCCCCCACTCTTGTCAATACCTCCCTATGTCTCCCTTCTCCTCTCCAGCCCACTCCACGCACCACCCTTCGTCTCCTCACTGAAGACCTCGATCCAGTCAACACATCTTCACCCCTCAGCATCTTGTACTCCCCAATGGCTCCCCCATCGTCTCCTACCACTGCCCAGCCTATTCCAGGCAACTTCGTCCCCATCGGCACTCCCCCTCCAGCACAGAGTGAGCAGCAGCAAGCAGACCGCCCTCCCTTGCCTGAAGGCTTCCTTGATTGCCCCCCTTGCACAGCATTTCGGTTCCATCCTCACCAGTACTTCATCCTTCCCAGCACCAACCGCTCCCATGAGCAGTGGCATCCCCTCCACGACTTAAACCACCAAGACTACCTGTCACACATCCCTACCACTGATCAGCTAACTCATCGCACCTTCACCAACACCTTCACAACTGCATTTCATGCACGCATCGTCCACACTTTTGCTGTGGAACCCTCCAACACTGCCCTTGCCACCCAATATAACCTCACCCCCTTCGGCATTTGTTCTAATGCTGGGATATACACCCCGGACACTGACTTCCCCCTCAGACGCATTGCATACATTTTTAACACTTTGTTGTTTAGGAAACTTCTTACTTTGCCCACTATTTACTGTCCTGCTTATGAGGGCTCGTTTTGCTTATCTATCATACATGACTTCTTGGACGGATGCCTCACTTTTGCTTATGGTTACTTACATTTTGAAGAAAACAGTAACTGCATCCCCCTACGTCACTATTTGACTTATACAGTCGATACCATCCGCTTCAACCCACAGTTACTTTGCTTCTGTTTCATGCCTTGTATTCCCCCTAACCCTCTCAAAATAATTGAGAGGTACCATCTTGAAACCATAGATCTTGCGCACAGTTCTTAAAAAGTAAGAACCACCCTTGTAACGCTTCAATAAAGATCGAATAAACCTTTCTTCTTTGCCTTGACTAAAGTGCCTCGAGAATATGCCTTAGAAGAAGACGAAGAAGAAGACGCTATCACCAGACACATCTTAAGCCTAAATCATTATTGAACTTGGGCCTCCACCACATTCCCTGTCATCACCTTAACCAACCTACATGACGTACCAGGAATAGAACCACCCCACGAAGACTTTCCTCATCTCATTGTCAAAGAATTCCTTGGAGCCTTACCATTTGGACAACTCCTAAGCCACGACAAACACGCATTATATCTTGAAAACCTCAGTTGACTCCTGCCACCAGCACGACAACAACTATTATATTGGCAACTTGCTCAAGCAAAGAACATCCAAGGACAACCAGTTGATTATCAATCCCTGTGCTCCAGCGAATTGAACCTTTGGACTAGGATCATCCAGCCACATCACCATCTCATCGTTAATTCTTTAAGGACAGGGTATCGCCTGTTTTACCTGGCTTGGACATACATCAGCTACTATCGTCTCACTGTCCAGTTCTACCTACCTATGCCTCAACAGAATACAAAGGGAAAACTAATCTTACGTCCAACTTGCTGTTGTACCAGGAATACACAACACCTTTGATTGGGAAACTAACTCTTGGTTATACAATGCAGACTACAATCAACCTTGGGCAATTACCAGCCCAGACACCTCATATACTGGTCCCCCTGCGTACTATTCTGTCCCGGCAATCCTAGAAGCCTCAAGTCTTGCCCCCTGACCCCTCACACCAATTCAAACCACCATCCTAACCAGCCAAGAACGTTGGTCCGCCAGCACAGAAGACACTGAGTCAAACCCATGGACAACAAGGTGTAACTGCAAAACAGAGTATTGCACATGCAACTACAGACCAGATACACCTCCCACTCCTGACAGAATTACCCTGTGGACACCAGGCGATTACCACCTCCCATATCAGTAATTCTGGCTCCCCGACACAGAAGATGTGCAATGCCTCAGCAAGCTCCCTCAAGAGATACAGTCCCCAACGCGAGAGGTTTCCTTGTTGAAAGACCATTACCTCCTACTCCCCCTGACGCCTACGTACCCCTGTTTACCAGTCGTATTCCTACACCTATCATACCTTCCCAACCCTTTACATTGCCACTTGTTGAATCACCTGATAGTATTGACATTAGAAATACTGAACTTCACTCCTATCTACCAGAACAATCTTTCTTAGCCCTAAACCTACCTATGCATTCAAAGAGGGAACTACTTGAATTCAAGAACTATTGTATGGAGGCTTGGCATCTTAGAACGACACACTTTATAGTGTATCAACATCCCACCAGAGAGGGAAACAACTTTGCTATCTCACCAGCAGAATTCGAAGGATATTTGTGGAAAACCCAAGTGTTCTTGACCCAAAGTAGCATCACCGAAGAATACTCCTGAATCCACTTAAGAAAGCACCAAGGAAGACCCGACTCTATTCAACTAAAACCAGCCTACACCATTGCATATCCTTGGAACAACGGTCATTGGACTATAACCGTTGTCTAAACTTATAAGTACTAGAAGGGACATTACTGACAATGGAGAAAATCTAATTCCACTTTTATTTGAAAACCTCAGCTACGACACCCAAGACCACTGTTACCGGGGAAAATTTGCAGGAACACCTGTCATCAATCATGGAAATCTTTCAGACACTTGGCTCTACGAAGACGACAATGATGAAGTCACCACTGCTCAACTTAAAGCAGCAGCCCCAGGAGCAGAAAATGTTCAAGACCTCAATCCCTATAACTATACAGGCCTCTTTTTAGACAAACCAGTCAAGTGGAGCCATTCTAGAAGACATTGGGTTTACTATAATAACCGAGAAGTTGATTTTACTACCCAAACAACTCAAGAAGTTACTGCCATCCTAGGAACTGCAACAAGCACTCAAAGCGCTACTCCAGGACCCTCCACCTGACAAAATACTCAACAACCCACTCCTCATACAGTTAGCAATGCACCGCAAGCAATCCCTCAAATGCTCACTCCAACTAGAATCCAATTACAAGGCTCAGCCCCACCTATTGTTACAGCTGCAACAACTCAGAACCCCACCATGTCAAGCAATCTATGCCTTGTTGGGACTGCACCAGAACCCTTTGATGGAAAGGCTGATAATGCAGAAGCCTTTTGGGTAGCCAATTATTACTATATCAATGGCGACTCCTTCACAGATGAAAGCAAGAAAGTTGCTGCTGCGCTAACCCACTTTAAAGTAGGAACACCTGCCGGAGCATGGGCTAGAGAACAAACTACTAAAGCCATGGCTCATACCGTAGCCAACTATGGATCATGGGACAACTTCAAAAAGGCCTTTGCTGACCATTTTATCCCTGCAGAAGCAGAATTGGCTTCTGCCAACACTATGCACACTTATTATCAAGGAAAACTACCATTCAATGAATGGTATCAGAAACGGTTACACCATGCATCACAAGCTACCACTGATGAAAGGACAAAGATGTATGCATTCAGGAAGAACATTAATCCAGCCCTACATCAGAAGATATTGGGAATCATACTGACACCAACCACACTCACAGCCCTTGTCAAAGCAGCAAGAGAATTTGATAACCTGTTCCACCTATACAATTCCACGGCCTTTAGAGGAGGATGCTCTGTACATACCCAAGGATTAAACACTCAAGGATCAGACAATCCCTTGGAAATTAACTTGTACCAAGGGGAACCTAATGAACGACCCTGGGAATCCAGAAGTGAAAGAAAACCCCTCACAGATGCAGAGAAAGAGTTTCGATGGAAGAACAACCTCTGTTATTACTGTGGAAAGAAGAACCACATGGCAAATCAATGTAGAGCAAAGAAAGCAGCCCAAAGATGCCAACGACAAGGATCTTGCCCCCAAACAGTCAGAGCTACAACCATCCAAGATGAAAACATCGAATCTGCACAAGAAGAACCTGTTCCTGTTGCATCATTGACAACTTGGAGAGAAACACTTGTGGACCCGATCCTCCACCCAAGATCTGCTCCTATGGATTTTTAATTGGACCCCCTTCTGCACCCAGAAGGGACATGGTCCAAATCAGTATGATACAAAGAGAAATCAATTACCCCAAAGTTTTTACCAAGAATATTTGCTCCCCATCCATTGCCTTGAAAGTTACTCTTGTAGGAAAGACAAGCAGCAAAGAAATCAGTGCAAGAGCCCTGCTTGACAGTGGAGCAGAAGGAATGATAATCCATGGACGATTCGCACAAAGACACCACCTGCACCTCCAAACTATGACCAAACCCTTGCCATCACAAAATGTAGATGGAACACAAAATGCCAATGGATTAATACACTTTAGCAGCATCCAAAGACTTCGCATACAAGCACACACAGGCGCTACTCATGACGAACAGGCAGAATTCCTTGTCACTAACATTGGAGATCAGGACATCATCTTAGGAACAGATTGGCTACGACACCACAACCCAGATATTGATTGGGCAAATGATACAATCACACTGAGGAACTGTCCCCGAACCTGCCTTACCACACACCCAAGCATAACCATTGCATCTGCATCTGGAATGCGGAATTACCAAATACAAGCGCTTACTTTCCCTGAAGAAGAACCTGAGTTTGCAAACGTTGCTGCATTAATCTTCCCAGATACTGAAGGACTATTGAACCCATGTGTTGACAAACAAATCCACAATGCATTTAGACCAATAACAATCAGCATAAGAGCCAAATCAACTACAGCTACCAAGCTAGCTCATGCAGAGACACCTCCCAAGACATTAGACGAACTTATCCCTGCCCAATTCTTGAAATGGCGAAAGGTTTTCAATGAACAAGCTTCCCAATGCCTTCCTGCTCACCAACCATGGGACCATGCAATCAATCTGAAACCAGGGATCGCCCGACGCGATTCTGGTATCTATCGACTTACTCCCAAAGAACTACAAGCCCTAAAAGAATACTTAGATGAACACTTAAAAGAGGCACTATCCGACCATCAAAAGCAGCTATTGCCAGTCCATTCTTCTTTGTGGAAAAGAAAGGAGGAAATCTACGACCAGTACAAGACTACAGAGCCCTGAACACAGCAACTGTCAAAGATGCTTATCCACTACCTTTGATTCCTGAATTAATCGACAAACTCCAAGGAGCCCAATACTTTACCAAGTTTGACGTACGATGGGGATACAACAATATCCACCTAAGAGAGGGCGACAAACACCTTGCAGCATTCAAGACACCATTAGGACTCTTCGAACCTTTGATAATGACATTTGGTCTCTGCAATGCCCCAGCCACTTTCCAATGCTTTATGAACACCATCCTAGCAAAATACATTGCCACTGAACGAGTGGTCATTTATCTAGATGATATACTAATCATGGCACAAACCTTGAACGAACTGGATGACTGGACACACAAGGTCCTCTCTCTTAGACACTCCAAGACCACGATTTATACTTGAAACCAGAGAAATGTGCTTTTTGACAAACCTCTATTAGTTACCTAGGCATCAATATCTCCCAAGGACGAATATCCATGGACCAAGACAAGCTTATAGGCATTACAAAGTGGCCTACTCCGACCAACATTATGGAAATCCAAGCATTTCTAGGATTTTGCAACTTCTATCGACGATTTATCCACCAATACTCATGAATGGCACGACCCTTGTTTAATCTAACAAAGAAAGAACACCCCTTTAAATGGGAAGACAATGAAGAACAAGCATTTAGATAACTAATCCAGGCATTCACGACAGCCCCAGTCCTCATGTTACCTGATCATACTAAACCCTTTCGACTCATCTGCAATGCAAGCAACTTTGCAGTCAGCGCAATCTTGGAACAACCTGATGAATTTAACAGATATCACCCAGTAGCCTATTTTTTGAAATCCTTGGACCCCGCACAACAAAATTGCATGATCTATGATAAAGAACTCCTTGCCGTTGTCTCATCCCTCTGGCACTTCCAACACTACCTTGAAGGCACTACATACCCCATTGATCTATGGACGGACCACAATAATTTGACATAAGGTAGGCATCATTCATTGCCAGCACCCTTACATAAGCCACTTACTAAGCACCAAGACTGGCCAAATGTTTGATGAAAAAAATATTGGCAAAATAAAGGTGGTGGTAAGGTGACTTGTATGGCTCTCTGTCCATTCTGCTTCACTTGCATGCTCTGCTGCTCCCTACCCACTGCCGTCTTGCCTGTCCACACTGCTGTTACCCTACTCGCTTTCGCTCCGCACACTGCCACACCATCACTTCGCTCGAGCGTACCATCATTGTCTCTTGCTCTGCATCACATCCTGCCCACTCCCACCTCATTTTTGTGCATCAACATCTACTCTTGCCTATCTTGCACACATGTGCTTCCATACAAGCAAACCCCACCATCCTCATTCACCTTTCATCTCATGCTCACGCCCTCACCATTAACGTCTCACACACTGTAAGGCAGATTCCCACTGGCCACAGAATCAAGTGAGTAGAAGGGCATTGGCTGGCACTGACACGATCCATATGAAAGCAACTCCTGCACTCCTCATCCCTCCATTCCACTCCCTCCACCACCATCTCTTGCACCTCTCAAGGACAACATCACCAGTCTGGCTGACCAGTTGCAAAGTGCAGACATCAAATTTACCTTTCAAGCCACCCTCATCTCGATGCCACTAGCCCACCATCTTTCCTTTCATCCAGTGTCATCACTCTCATCGTCCTTCCATACTTTCCCAGTTCACCACCTTGTGCCCTTGTCAACCTCGACCTTCTTTCATCCCACTCCCAGCCAGCTCTCGACCTCCTTTCATCCCATTGCCCTGCTGGGTTATGATGTCAATGAGCTCAAGATCTGATTCAGTAACTGGGACCTGTGCATGACACGTGAGAGTTGGAGGTTCATCATCATCATCAACTTCTTCAACAGTGGCCTTCCTGGATACCTTGGAAGGGTCTGAATGCGAGACCTAGTGGCTTTAGACTTCCATGCCATAGTATAGAGTGCGGGGAGGGCTTCAATCCTCTACTTTTTGTCGTCTCTTGGTTGGAAAGGTCACGTGCTTGGTCACATGATGTGGCCAAATTGTGTCGATGCAACTTTATGACCTTGTCCCAAATGCATTGAAATTGATAGATAATGTTAGAAACAAGTTTCCAACTTCAAAATTATCACTCTTATTATTCCTTCAAATGGATAGTATTGCAGAAAGTGTGCTCAGAGACCTTTTCATAGGCATCCTATCTATAGTCTTCAGGACTTAGAATAGCAAAAGGTATAATGTGGCAAGCGTTGAAGCCGTTGCAAAAGTGGGGATGTTTTGCTTACATAACCATGTGCTGGCAATGAATGACGCCTACCTTACTTCATGACAAAACAAAAACTCATGCAATGACAAGCCGGATGGGCACTCCTCAGCAATTTTGACTTCACCATCACCCATCACCCAGGAACTATGAACAAAGCAGATGGTCTGTCCAGGTGGCCAGACTTTAAAGAGGGGATACAAAACGAAAACGATGGAAAGGTGCTCCTAGATGACAAATATTTTAAAATTAGAGCAACACGCACCTCTGCTACAGAACCAATCGGCAACCAAGAACTTCGACAACAACTGCGATCTAGCAAAGACTATGACCCAGAAGTATCTAATGCGTTAGCAATCATTATAATGAAAGGACCAAGATGATTATCCAAAGGCTTACAAGACTGGAACCTCGAAGATGGACTAATATTATTCAAAGGAAAAGTCTATATCCCAAACAATGACACCCTATGAAAGAAAATTCTAAAACTACATCATGACTCCCTTGCCACTGGGCATCCTGGCCAATGGAAAACTTACGAACTAATCAGCCAAAACTATTGGTGGCCAGGAATGCTAACCTATGTCAAAAGTTATGTAGATGGTTGCGCAATTTGCCAAAGCACAAAGAACCACCCAAAGACAGAAACACCCCTCATACCAATTACACCAGCTGGAGAAGTATGGAAAAGCATTACCATGGACTTTATCACGGACCTACCAGTTTCACAAGGCTTTGACAGCCTTCTAGTCGTGGTAGATCGATTCAGCAAAGCAATAATCATTACCCCTTGCCACAAGACAATATCAGACAGAGGCCCTCAATTTGCAGCAAAAGTTACTCAAGAACTATGGAAGAAATTGAATGTCAAGGTATCATTGAGCATGGCATATCACCCACAGATGGATGGAGAAACAGAATGAGTTAACCAAGAACTAGAACAATACCTACAAATATTTTGCAACCACCAAGCAGACAATTGGACAGAACTAATTCCATTTATGGAGTTTGCACATAATGCCAGACAACACAGTGCTACAAACAAACCCCCTTTCGAGGTCTGGTATGGCTTTAACCCAACATTTGCTCCGCCCCTTGCCTTTACATCAAAGTTCCCTTCAATCCAAGAAAGACTAATGAGACTAAACCAGCTCAGAGAAGAAGTAGCTGCCTCCCTGAACCAAGCAACTGAGATCATGAAGCAATCAGGACCTCAATCCTCCACATTTTGTTTTAAAGAAGGGGATCAAGTATGGTTGGAAGCCACAAATCTACGAACCACTTGCCCAAAAGCAAAACTAGCCCCTCAATGCTATGGACCATTCAAAGTCATCATTGCCTATCCAGTAAACATTCGCCTTGAGCTACCAAAGTCCTGGAAGATACACGCGGTTTTTCACCACTCCCTGATTAATCCTTACAAAGAAACCATTGCCCATGGTCCTAACTTCTCAAACCCACCACCAATACTAGTCAAAGGAGAAGAACAATATGAAGTAGAACAGATCTTAAACTCTCAGCTCTCCCCAAACTGCAAAGGGATCCAATACCTAGTTAAATGGAAAGGGTACACTGCCGCAGAAAATACTTGGGAACCAGCATCTAACCTATCAAGAGCGCAATTACTCATTATTGCTGTTTTCAGTGCACTTGGTGGAGCTTGAATTCCACCCAAATCGGCGCAGAAACCCCCTCAAACATGCGGGTTGAATATCTCCCTCAAAACAGCTTCAATTCATATGAACATTATTGTCCCTGAATTGCCTGAATGAGGGCTAGGCAGCCCCATTGTTTTCATGAGATTTGAGTGAGAATTGGTGGAGCTGGACTCAAGCCACTTCCACATGTGTATTAGATGAATTACAACTCAAAATCATGGTCTATATCCATTATTTTTCCCTCATGTTGTACCCATGGGCTGTCTTGAGGCAGCCCCATAGTGTTTTTGACTCAAGTGTTGTGGTGTGCAACATTGTTTTCAGTGTGATTGGAGTGACAGCCAGCCACTCATTGCCCCTCTTACCTCTCCATTCTGACCATACACATACCCTGCACCCATGCCCGCTCCAGCCTCCGTCCCTACATCATGCACCATTGCCTCCACCTCGCCTGCCTTGCCCATCGTCCCTGCAGTTCCCACCTCGTCTGCTGTTCCTGTCACCTTGTTCACCGCCGCCATCCTCGACTCGCCAGCCATCATCGCCTCGGCTCCACCTGCCCTCGCCATCCCAGCATCGCCCGCATTTGCCATCATTGCCATCTCGTCTGTCCCCGCCGCCGTAGCCTCAGCTGTGACATCACCTATCACCACTGTCCCCATCTTAGCCCAACCAGCTCCCACGCCCTCAGTGTCGCCTGCTAGGGCCACTGTCTCAGCTCCATGCACAACCACCATCTCAACCTCGCCCACCAACATTTTAGCGCCGCCCACCACTTCAGCCCTCGCAGCCTCGTCTGCCACCCCCACCTTTGTCTCATCTGCTCCCGCGCCCTCAGTCGTCTCATCGCCCTCAGTCTTGTCCGTCACCTCGTCCGTCGCCACAGTAGCCTCAGTCGTGCCAGCTGCCGACTTCGCATCAGTCTCCATCTTAGCCTTGCCCGTACTTGTCAGTTCAGCCCAGTCCTGTCATAGCACCAGCATTGCCAGCCACCCCCGTCTCCACCCTGCCCTCAGCCTCAGCCTTCTCAGTCTCAGCCGCCACCACCGCACCCCTAGTTTTGCCAGCCATCTCCGTTGCCCCAGCTTCAGATCAGTCAACCACCGCCACCACGCTCTTAGCCTTGCCAGCCACCTTAGTCTCGTCAGCCGCCACCGTAGCCTCAGCCTCAGCCACCGACGTCTTAGTGGCACATGCTGCTGCCTCCACCACCATCTCACAAGCCACTGCCGCCACTGCCCTTGTCAGCCACAGCCGCCGTCGCCCCTGCGTTGCCCTCAGTCGTCGCCTCCGCCCTGTCCACCTCCACCGTCGCACCAGCTCAGTCCGCCGCCACCTTCTCAGTCTCAGCCTCAGTCTTCTCAGTCTCAGCCACTGCTTTAGTAGTTTTGCGTGACACCAGCACTGCCACACCGTCGCAACCCCTCACCACCAGCACCACCCCAGAAGACCAAGAAGGCCTCAGCCACGAACTTAGCCACAACACGCCACAACAGGAGCAGAAGCCGCCGCCGCAGGAGAAGCAGTCGCCGACGCCAACAGCACACCGCACACCACCTCCCACATCGCCTCCCCATCCATTTGCACGCTCTCGCCCACGTCTGCTGCCGACACCTGCAGTGGAGACAACCCCGCCACCGCCACCGCAAGACAACAGATCCCACCCCCACGCAAGCCGCCCCATGCATCCTCTTTCTCGAGACCTCGCCACCTACGTCTCTATCTACGAACTCACGCTCACCACCTATGCCTTCACTCCTTGTCCACGCCTGCTGCCACCACCTGCAATGGAGACGACCATGCCGCCACCAGCCACAAGACAACACCACCACCACGCAGCCACCATCTTGTCACCACCGCCCTCATCTCCATCGCCTCCATTTCCCATCTGTCATGAACCATTCCCCTGAGAGGGCCCTTGAAGGACCCTTCCTTATAGGAGGAAACCCAGCCTCTATGGTGTCACCCTGTTCACACAAGCAAAAGGGGTGAGTAGAGGGGTCCACAATATTGCGCGCGCATTGTTGCGCGAGCGATTCTCGGCACAATCGACATACAGCAAGCCCCACTTAAAGGCAACCCTTCTAGCAACAAAAGACAGTATTAGGGCCTTCCTAAGGACCCTTTGGAACGACCCTAGGAACTCTACAATAGGTACTAACCTAGTATCAAAGGCCCTACAATGCGTTATTAGACCAACTCTAATAACTATAGAACGAACTATAAGGCAACACTAAGGACCTTAATAGAAGTATTAGGGTCGACTCTAAGGACCCTAATAGAACTATATAAGGGCCTTATAAAATAACACTATTCCCTAACCAAACTACAAGTCCTCAAATGACCGGCCCTAAACTAACTAACAGGAAATGAATCAGGTGCTTGCACATGCACTAAAGCACAAGAACACGTGGACAATGGAAGCTCTTACTCATCAAGAGAAGCTTCTTACTCAGCAGCTTACTGAGCATGACTGAGCATGCTCAGTAAGCGTCCTCCAACTTCTTACTCAACACTCTATTGTGCTTGATAACAAGGTTATGACTTGTTCCCTATTTAGCAGTTCTCTTGTAGTATATAAGCGCTCAATAAAGTAGCGGACAGTCCTCAGACTGTCCATTTGTTTATGGCACTCTCCATCCCTGGGATACTCCTTTAAGGACCATCCCCTTGTGACTATCCTGGCCTCTTCCCTGCGTGACTGTTCCACTCTCACAGTAACAATACCTCTCTGGTATTTGTTGCTACTCTGGACTCTACTCCTTGCCCACACGGTCTTGGACGTCTATCGACTCGTCTTCGAGCTTATCCCTCGCTCTTGAACTGGATAGTTCAACAGTGAGTCTTGACACCATCACCCTCAGCCTCTTCCATCATCGCCATCGCCGATCGCTGCCTTCGCGTCTTCCACAGCACAAGCAGCTGCAACCGCTGCCTCAATTCAGATGTGAAAGGCTCAAAACACTCGCATTCAGACGCTTGACCGAGGATGGTCAAAGTTTCAAGCCCCTGGGAGGTGTAAGGAAGATTATGGCTGGCCTCAAAATCACATGCAAAAACGCAACACGACATGACATGAGACTGACACCTCAGCTCCCTTTCATCCCTTGCCACCTCCCTCTCGTTCCAGGCAGTCCACTGACCGCACACCACAAGCCATCTCGCGTGCGACATCAAGACCTTGATTGCATTGCCCAGCCCTCGCCACCAACCACGCGCACATGCACGCCTCGGCACACTAGACATGTTCGTGTCTCAAGCCTTTCACGACCGCCTCGACCATCTCAACCAGTCTTGATTCACTTTCATGCCATTCATCTCTAGTACCTCTCCTGTGAATAAAAACACCCTAGCTACTCTGTAGTAGAAAGAGTTCAGAATAGGACCCCTCTTTGCAACCCACTCCTCTCTGTCTGTGAAAAACAAGAAGGATGGTCAGAATCGAGAGGCAAGAGGGGTGATGAGTGGCTGGCCACGACTCCAATCACACTGGAAACAACGTTGCACACCACAACACTTGAGTCAAAAACACTATGGGGCTGCCTCAAGACAGCCCATGGGTACAACATGAGAGAAAAATAATAGATATAGACCATGATTTTGAGTTGTAATTCATCTAATACACATGTGGAGGTGGCTTGAGTCCAGCTCCACCAATTCTCACTCAAATCTCATGAACACAATGGGGCTGCCTAGCCCTCATTCAGGCGATTCAGGGACAATAATTTTCATATGAATTGAAGCTGTTTTGAGGGAGATATTCATCCCGCATGTTTGAGGGGGTTTCTGTGCCAATTTGGGTGGAATTCAAGCTCCGCCAAGTGCACTGAAAACTGGCAATAATGACTTCCATCGGAAAAATATGAAGGTGCTTAAAAAGATTCCCACCAGGAGTAACCCCTAAAACAACAACTCTCATCATGACCTCTGTAGATGACTATCTTTATCCTTGTCACTGAAGAACTTTTCAGAGAACCTCTGCAATCACATGCACTCAATCGACCACAGCTATCCCCAAAGCAATCCATAGAACAAGAGAGAACTCCCCACGAACAAACAGACTTTGACTTTTCATATGCAAACTACTCCACCTTCCAAAGAAACAAGTCCCTACCATTGCAGGAGCAACAAGTCTATAAAGAGGGGATGAATGTTACGAACCAAGGCCAGGTCCTGGCCGAAGATTGTCCTATTTCACTCAAGAGAGACCTCTCTCACTTTGCATTGCCAACTCCCTTCTGTTTCCTGGGCTACCCCTCCTGCAGTACAAGATATTGCTATTGCAAAGGCACTATAACACGACCAGGCACCCATTTCCTAATCAGGTAATCATCGTGTGGCAGCCACATGGTCACCCAGCCACCAAGAACCTGAAACAGTGGCACAAACTCTTAAAAACTGTTGCATAACTCATCTGATGTCATCAAGGCTCCAATGACATCATGGCTGACTGAGCAACTCCACAGTGACCTCATAGGCTCACTAAGCGCTCCACAGTGACATCATAATAATGACATCGCTCCACAATGATCAGTAATGCGCTCAGTAAGCCTGAAACTTGACACAAGCAAGTTTATGCCTCTGTAGTCCTATTGGATGGTACCAAAGGGTCTAGAATAGCTCCAGTTCTTTGTAATTGACCCTGTACACTGTATATAAGTCCCAATGAAGCAGGGCAGTCGTCAGACTGTCCATTTGTGATACTCTCATCCTCCTGGGTACTCCCCCGCAACCGCTCAGTTTAAAGTCTACTCTTGTCTTCAAGATACTCTTCAACGACCACCTTGTTTAAAGCCCCCTCGCTACACTGGCCTCTAGCCTTTGCCTTTGTCTCTTGCAACACATACCAGTCCCTATCTGGTACCTCCTCATCATTTGGCTCGTCCTCCTGTTCAACGCCATTTATGCCACGTACCATCTGTTCTGACCCTTGCCCACCTGCTCCTGAGTCCTTAGTGATCAGCAGTACATGTCTTGACAGGGACCCAACACTGACAGTCAGGTTTGCACTGATGATGGGGAAAGCTACATCATTCCATGAAGTGTCCCTTGCAATTACAGAGAATGCAAGTCACAATCTGTGCACAATCTTGCATGTCATGATGAGGGTCCTTGCACCACAGACAGCTGTCATCAATGTGAGTGGGGAATTGATACCAAGGGTCCATGATAGCTTCCCTGGTATCATTCCATTTGTGATGGGTGAGCTGGTGGAAGGTTTGGAAGAGGATGTGTGATTCAATCCTTTTGACCATGTTGGCCCTGGCGAGATGCATTTCCGAATCTCTCAGTTCCCAAAGGAAGTTGTGGAAGGTACCATGCATGTCTGCTAACCTTTTTGCATAATCTTGGGTCTTTTTGATCATGTGGCAGTAGTGGTATTGTAAGGTGAGTTGCAGGTTTGGGCGTGGACTGGGGCAATCTGACAAACGCTGACCAAGCGTCACACACACTCACCGCGAGCGAGAGACAAGTCAAGGTCAACAGTCAAACCATAGGCACATGGCCCATCACTTTTTCTCCCTCCATCAAGCCACACACGCAAATGCCTTCATACCTTCCATCGTCTGCCTTCAACACACACACCCTCGGCTCATTTTATGTTATTTTGGAGCACACACATTGTTTTGAAGCATGGGAAAGGGGTTTTTATGTTTTCATTTCAATTTTCAGGGAAAATGATGGGCACTTTTATTTTTATTCTTAATGTAATTAATAACTTTTGTTCTACTATATAATGCAATAATGATCGCCAAGTGTCATGGCATTCCTGTCTTTTTTGAGGGGGGAGTTATTGTAAACAAAATCAGTCATGTTCAGCTGCCGGAAAATTTCCGGCTTGGAACTGTAGTAGCAAGTACATCGTAGAATGACGAATAAACGCTACAACAGATCGGTCTTCAGTCACCTCGTCCACCGCGGCCTTGTCAAAATCATCGGACGACCAACTTGCAAGGGAGACATGCCCATTAGCCGCTCTGATCATGAGCGGGATTGCGGCGCGAGCTTTCCGAAGCCTTTGTCTCCGAATTCCTGGTCGGCTAGTATCCTGGAAACCACTCCTCTCTGGGTGGCGGAGGAGCATGTCTATAGCCAAATTTCAACTTGGGTTCTGGAGAGGCAAATTTTCGATGACCCTTAGCCCACAGAGTCCTGAGAATGTTGTCCTCTGTACGCCGGAACTGGGGTAATGGGATCAATCGGCGTGGTGAACCTCGTGATCGAATTGTGGCCACGTACCAGCAGATAAGCGTTAGGAGAATAGCCATTATCAGAACGCGAGACAATCGTGGCGTAATCTGTGGTGTCACACGCCGCGATATCCGCGGTCCTTGGAGCGCCAACACCGTCGCGGGTACTAGCCACAGGTGAGCTACGGCTGTGATAGACGAGAAGGGTAGACTTACAAGTGGCAAGCAGCAAGAGTTGGGGAAGCAGTGGAAATGGCAAGAGCAAGAATGGAAACGTGGAATGGGAGCATCATTGACGGTTATTGGCCGTTGGTAGCAAGGAAAAAATAGGCCAAAGGGAGAGGGCTTGAGCAAAAACGGGTACGGTCAGCATGATTCTCAAAAGGGCCCGGAATGAGTGACTAGAGGTACTCACCAACCAGTGCCAGACGAGAGAATTCGAAGATGAGATGAACAAATAGGGGAATCACTTCCAGCCGAAGAGCTCGACCTTATGTAGAGAGGAGGGGTAATCCAACAGCGACCTCAGGTGAGGTAAACAGCTTGGCTTCAGAGGCCGAATCTCGACCCCCAGTAGAGTACAATCAAATACACGCCAGTGCCATCAAATGATGCAACCTGTTGGAGCTATGGAATAAGGGCTCAGTCTTGTGTGTAAAAGACTGACTTCAGGTTAGTATGCTAACCTATGGAATAAGGGCTATGTACAGTATTAGCTATAAAGGAATGTAAAGGAAGGTGTTGTACTGACCTCAGTCTTGTGTGTAAAAGACTGAGGGAAAACGAACGATAACTAAATTCGAATTATTTACACGTACGGTCCGGATTGTCCGTTCGCGCGGCACTTAGTGGCTGCACGTCCCACACGCCCCCTCAGCCCGAGTGGTGCGTGTTCTCTCCCATTTCCATCGCGAGACCTTTGTGCTTCTTGCAGCTGGGACCCTTTTGCAATACATTGGCTACTGGCTCTTCTGATGGAGTGTAGGCAAGATCGGTCCCCTACAAGTTGACATTCTGCTGCAAGATAATGGTGTCACACCTCGGTGTGTTCTGGTGCAGTTGTGGAACTTGGGGTTCCTGGTAATGGCGATGGTCGGCTGGTTGTCAACATGAACATGAGGGATTGTGAGGAGATGGGTCTTTTGGCCCAATCCAGTGAGTGGTTGCCTCAGCCTGGCGGCTTCTTCGGCGGCATGTGCGCCCACAGTGTGCTCTGCCTCAGTGCTCAAGGGTGCAACCAGGGCTTGCTTCTTTTGGGTCCAGTTTATGGCCCAACCTGTCAACATGAAGATGAAGTCCAGAATGGGCTTTGCTGGTCCAATCGGGGTCGACGTGTCTGACCAAGATCGGCTGGATGCTGGGGTCGCGCTGGAAGGTCGGGTGGTGGTTGCTCGTACCTTGGGCGTACTGGGTCGCACGGTTGCGCATGCATTGGTGGTTATTCCCTGGGCACGCTTTCAAGAAGGTCTCATCCATCAGTTCTCCATTTAGGCGGGTGGACTTGTTGTCCATCTGATGGACTGCTAGACTCCTTTCTGCGGCAAGGGCCAGGGTGCAAGGGAGTGCCTGTATTCTGGTGGCACGATTTCGTTGGGGTCGTTGTCCTCGACTTAGGTGAGTCCCTGCGTAATGACGCGGGCCTTGCATGTTTGAGTATTTCGATTTGACCCCCTTTTCATTTAGAAGGTCTGATTGCTGCCCCACTGCGGCTCTGTTCTGTGGGCGCGGCACAGTTTTGAGAATGCCTGTGTTTTCAGACATGTGTTTCTCTTTGTTGCACGCCTTTGCCCATTCGGTAGAATCTGCATGGGTTGTCACCTCAGCATAGGACTTGGGGTTAATGGCTACATTTTTGTGTGCCACGTTTCCCTGCTTGGTATGTTTCATTTGGTGCTCATGCGGGATGGGGGAATGGCAAGCATCCTTGTCATGGACGGGTGTGCGAGTGGCATGTTTTGGGCGCATTTCAGGTTGTGAGGAAGCTTGGTCCTCAGGTGTGTTATTATCACGTTGCAGCTGTGTGTCTTGCAGTTCGGCATGCAATGCCTTTTCTGCTTCTCCTTCATTTGGCTCCTCCGCTTTGTTGCCTTGGTTGGGTGTGAGCGCACATGTGATGTGCTTTGGTGGTCCTGTGGCGGATTGCGCAGGCGAGTCTTCTGCCTTGTGAATTGTGAGCTGACTTTGTGGTGTTTCAGGCTGAGCAGGTGGAATCGTGTCCACTATGATGCCCTGTGGTTTGGCTTGCAGCGCCTGCTCCGCATTGTCTGCCTGTTTCAGGCTGAGCGGGCAGGGGCTCCTCTGCTCTGACACCTTGCAGCTTTGTGTGCGGTGGCTGTTCCACGCTGTCTGCTGGTTCCGCTTTCACCGCTCCCTCAACTTTGCTCTCATTTCCCCTTTTTCAACTCTTTCGACTGCATTGTCGAATTCGAGGATCACGCTCTCGATGCGTGATGTGGGGCCCCCTTCATCAGATATGACAGCGCGGGGTTGAAGGGTGCGGGGGGTGGGGAGATGTGCAGGCTTGTATGCCTGCTGGTGATATGCTTGGCCCGGGAACATGTGCACCAGTGACCTTTGGGTCAGCATGGTGGGTCTCTTCTCCGGGGCGTGTGCAGACACGTGCGTTGCAAGGACTTACAGCCGAGAGGAGTCGGGATTGTTCCTGCTCCTTGCCTCTTCAAGTATCAGATTGTCCGAGGCGCACATGGGTAGGTTTGCATCGGCATGCATCACCCGGACCCTATCAAGAGGTGTCTGGGTCGCATGTTCTGTGATGTCGGTGGGTTCACCCCCTTCATGTAATCAGGGGGTCTTTGGGCGTTGGCCCATTTCAAGTTTGATGCACGCAGTGGATGGCTTGGGGTGCTGGGGCACTTTCAACTTGTGCTTCAGCCCACTGGCGTGTTTCTTCTGCGGCTTATCGTCTGTCCGGGTCGCAACCTGTTCGGAGAATGTATCCGGGGAGGCCTGAAAGATCATCACATGTGTGGTAAGCATGGCTTCGGTTTTGTGGCCGCGTTCTGCGAGGGACAGGTCTGGCGTCGCTATGTATGCCGACTTGAGTGTTGGCATTTCGATGGCCATAATGTATAAGCTTCCATGTAATTGTCCCTCACATACAAGTCAGGTTTTGTTGTATATCCCGCATGTCTGCCCCTGGAAGCGCACTTCCGCCCCACATTGAGCAAAGTGGGAGACCGATAAGAGGTTCCCTTTGAGGTCCGGGACGTACAGGACATCGCGGAGTATTGCAGTACTCCACGCGCTGTGTGCACGCATTCGGACTTGCACTTGTCTGGCTCTGGTGGCGAGTATTGTGCTATCATTGCCTAAGGCAACTTGAATGGGCGATGTGAGCGGGGTGAACTGAGTGAACCAATTGTGATGGGATGTCATGATGCACGAGGCTCCGGAGTCGATGAGCCAGCCATCTTTGAGATCGGTGGCTCAGAGTTGCTCCTGAGTTGTGGCTGCACGGATCGGCTCATCTTTGACTGCCAGATGTAATGAGATGCTGTTATCGGATGTGGGGATGAATGCGATGGCAGCACTGGCTAGTAGCTGAGCTGCGGGCATCGCTACAATGTGCGTGCTTGTGCCAGTCCCAGTGGGCATGGGCATTGCTGCGTTGTGCACACTTGTGCCAGTCATAGCAGGCATGGGCGTCGCTGTATTGTGCCCCCTGCGTCTGCAGTGAGTGCACTTTGATGTTGTGCCTTTCTCGCTTTGCGTTTCCTGGCTCTTTCTCATTTGGGTTGCCTTTGCAATGTGAATCGTAGCTGTGTCACCAGTTGGTCAGATCCAACACTCCTCATGGAGGATGTGGTCTGTGACGTGCTCGGCTGTAAGCAGGCTGGGCGGCATTGAGTGAAGAGTGGCCTTGAGTTTGGCCATGTTTTCTGGTAGTGTGAGAATTAGCATCCATATGAGGGTTTTCTCGTCGATGGGGTATTCGAAAATTTCAAGGGCTCGGGCGGCATGCAACTGTTGGATTATTAGGAGCCATGGGTTGAGTTTCGGAGAACATGACCTGGTATAGGTCCATAAGTAAATGTGCGACGCATTGCTCGCCCTTCCCTGCAAAATGTTTTTCGAGTGTGTCCCAAGTATGTTTGGCTCCAGCAGTGCCTAGGGCAGTGTCGAGAGTGTGCCCGTTTAACGTCAGTAAAATGTGGGCATGTGCTTCGCGATCTTTCTGCTCCCAGTTGGCGAAGCCGCTCAGGTCATTGCTGGGGTCCGGTTTTGAGTATGTCCCTCTTATGATTTCCATCAGGCTGTTTGTTTTGAACAGTGCCTCTATATTAGCTTTCCATTGGGTGTATGTGACCGTGCCACCTTCGAAGAGTGGTCCATCATAACCATGTTGGCCGCCCATGTAAGTTTTTCCTGTGGCTCCTATGGTGGGAGCGTGGCTGCCTCTCAAGGGCGCGACATTTGCGGTTGCTGTGGGGGTGCTCATGGTGTTTCATTATGCGATTTGGAAGCTGGTGGGAGTTTGTGATGTCAGGGACGACCAGGTCTCATAATCTGTTGGAGCTATGGAATAAGGGCTCAGTCTTGTGTGTAAAAGACTGACTTCAGGTTAGTTTGCTAACCTATGGAATAAGGGCTATGTACAGTATTAGCTATAAAGGAATGTAAAGGAAGGTGTAGTACTGACCTCAGTCTTGTGTGTAAAAGACTGAGGGAAAACAAACGATAACTAAATTCGAATTATTTACACGTATGGTCTGGATTGTCCGTTCGTGTGGCACTTAGCGGCTGCACATCCAACACAACCTACAGTACAACATGGTATGTATAATTGCTGTGTTATGTGTCTGCTCCAGCGCAAGTTGTTGGACATGCAGCCACCTGGTGGCGTGTGTACAGACAAAGCCGGACCATATGTGTAAATATTCGAATTAGTTGTTGTTTGTTTTTTCCCTCAGTCTTTCACACACAAGACTGAGGTCAGTACCACACTCTCTTACTTCTTTTCTAGAACTAATACTGTACATAGCAAAGCTTCCTTTAGGTTAGATCACTAACTAATACAGTCTTTCACACACAAGACTGAGCAAAGCTTCCTTTAGCTTCAACAGATTATGAGACCTGACAGCTACTAATTGCATCAACATCCCAAATAAAGCTATCTTTTCCCATAACAAAGCAGAATGAGTACCTCACCATCAGTCGCACAGCCTTCAACCATAAAAGGCACAAGTGCCCCCACAGTGGGAGCCACGGGAAGAAATGGAAGGGGCAGAATTCAACGACCCAATGCGCCTACCCTTGAAGATGGCAAAGTCGAGTATGCTCAATGGAAAGGAGTTATGGAAGCTATCTTCCTAGCTATGGGACTGTTGGATATAGTAAAAGGAACTGAAAACAAACCAGATGAAAATGTAGACCCCGTCGGTGCCACAGATTGGACGTCCAGGGATCGCGATGCCCATGCCCAAATCTTCATGACAGTCTGAGGGCATGCCCTCACCATAATACTTGGAATGGTGAACTCTAAAGAATGCTGGGACATTCTCGCTGAACACTTCCAAGGAACAGGCAAGCATCAGGCTGCCCAATTATTGGGTGACCTGTTCCTAAAACCATTAATGGACACAGAACCAATGGCTCCCCAACTCGCGCGCAAAGTACTAACTGCGCAAATGCTCATGACAATTGGATTCCCAATAAATCCGAAAGTCCTGGCTTTCATGATGATCTTAGCACTCCCGAAGACAATGCACACCTCTAAGAAGATCCTTTGTTCTACCCCTCTCGACAAGCTAACCACTACATACATATCGAGTCAAATCCTTATCAACAAGCGGGACACGATCTGTGTCATGAACCATTCTCCGGAGAGGGCCCTTGAAGGACCCTTCCTTATAGGAGGAAACCCAGCCTCTATGGTGTCACCCTGTTCACACGAGCAAATGGGGTGAGTAGAGGTGTCCACAATATCGCACACGCATTGTTGCGCAAGCAATTCTTGACACAATCAACATACAGCAAGCCCCACTTAAAGACAACCCTTCTAACAACAAAGGACAGTATTAGGGCCTTCCTAAGGACCCTTTGGAACGACCCTAGGAACTCTACAATAGACACTAACCTAGTATCAAAGGCCCTACAACGTGTTATTAGATCAACTCTAATAACTATAGAATGACCTATAAGGCAATACTAAGGACCTTAATAGAAGTATTAGGGTCGACTCTAAGGACCCTAATAGAACTATATAAGGGCCTTATAAGATAACACTATTCCCTAACCAAACTACAAGTCCTCAAATGACCGGCCCTAAACTAACTAACAGGAAATGAATCAGGTGCCTGCACGTGCACTAAAACAGTGAACACGTGGACAATGAAAGCTCTTACTCATCAAGAGAAGCTTCTTACTCAGCAGCTTACTGAGCATGACTGAGCATGCTCAGTAAGCGCACTCTGACTTCTTACTCATCACTCTATTGTGCTTGATAACAAGGTTATGACTTGTTCCCTATTTAGCAGTTCTCTTGTAGTATATAAGCGCTCAATAAAGTAGCGGACAGTCCTCAGACTGTCCATTTGTTTATGGCACTCTCCATCCCTGGGATACTCCTTTAAGGACCATCCCCTTGTGACTATCCTGGCCTCTCCTCTGGATGACTGCTCGACTCTCACAGTAACAATACCCCTCTGGTATCTGTTACTACTCTGGACTCTACTTCTTGCCCATGCCATCTTGGACATTTATCGACTTGTCTTCGAGCTTATCCCTCGCTCTTGAACTGGATAGTTCAACAGTGAGTCTTGACAATCCGTGAGTCGGGCAATACTACCGCACTCTACTTTGCCAAAGCATCAAATAAAGGAAAGGGAAAGGAAAAGAAAAAAGACAAGGACAAGAAAAAGTGCACACATTGCAAACTAAAAGGACATGAAATAACAGAATGTTGGAAACTCAATGGGAAGCCAAATGAAAAGGGAAAAATCATGACCGTTAATGATAGTGTGCCCAGGACACTGAGGTCCCAACCAGCACAAATCACTAGCACTGCAATTGCCAATGCTCCCGTTCATGACAACGCTATCCATTTATACCATGCATCAGGGGGTGACTATGAACCAACCACCATCCTCATGCTTAAGACCCAGGACCTCCGGGAAGCTAATTTTTCAAATGACTGGATCCTAGACTCTGGGGCATCATGCATCATGACCTCACACTGTGAATGGTTCAGTCAATACACTGTGCTTTCACGCCCCATACAAGACATTCTTGGGGACAACAGCTCCATCCCCGGTCAAAGTCCAAATGTGTGCCAACGGCGCATGGACCACAGCATTGTTCTGAGACGTCCTGCACGTACTGGACTTAAATGGAAACCTGCTCTCAGTTTCACACCTAGCATGGCGTGGAGTGCAAATCCGTTTCGAAGGGCAAACATGTGGTATTTATGACCAAAACCAACTAGTCTGTGAGGGGTCCTTACATGGCACATTGTATGTCATGTCCATTAAATCCCCCAAATCCGAGTCCGTGCGCATAGCCATGCTGGACCGTTTCCCTGCAGAAGGCAAACAACTACACAAGTTCACCCTCACTGCTCGCACTACCTCCTCCAAGGCCTCACTGGACCTTTGGCACCGCCGTCTTGGTCACTTAGACCCTAACACGATAAACCAAATGCTAAAAAAGGGCATGGTGAAAGGAATGGAGATTGTGGGCAAAGGACTCACCACTGGGAAATGTATCCCTTGCCTCAAAGGGAAGCAAACCTGGGATGAAATCTCAAAGATGACCAGCACACGCACCGACGTTGTGCTCGGCCATGTCTTCTCAGACATCTGCAGAAAGATGCCCACTCAAACTCGCCAAGGTTTTGAATACTTCATCACTTGGACAGATGATATGTCTAGGAAAGTGTTCGTTGGAGGACTGAAGTACAAGTCCAATGCTCTAGCACACCTCCAGGCATTCACCAGGCGTGCAGAAGTCGAAACCGGGCGACACCTAAAGATCCTTCGCTCGGATGGAGGGGGCAAATATACTGGAGGGGAATCTCAATCATACCTAACCCAGAAAGGCATTCAGCTAGAACTCACCACCCTGGACACACCGGAACACAATGGCGTTGCAGAACACATGAACCGGACCCTACTCGATAAGGTCCGGGCAATGCTTATCGATGCCAACCTTCCAGAGTTGTTCTGGATTGATGCGCTCGAATATGCAGCCCTCATTCACAATGTCACACCAACTTGCGCACTCGACAACATGACCCTGGAAGAGGCATGGAGCGGGAACAAACTGAATGTCTCCTGACTCCGCATTTTTGGTGCACAAGCCTTCGTCCACATCCCTAAGGACAAACACACCAAACTTGAGGCTAGGTCACTGGTGTGTACATTCCTCGGATATGCACACCAAAGGAAGGCCTATAAATTAGTCCACCACCCTACCCATCACATCCTGGAGTCCCATGATGTTGTATTCGATGAAGGGGGCCCCACACCACACATCAAGCATGTCACTCTCGAACACAATGATGCAGATGAAAGTGTTGATGATATTGAGGGAGACGATAGCGATCCGGAGGGGGCGCGAGACACGGAACTGGTCTCCGACACAGAACTGCAGGGCGCTGAGGAGGACGAGCCCCCACAACCCGCCATCAGGCGATCCACCCATATCATGTGCGCACCCACATGTGACAATGACCCTAAATTCAGTACCACAACTTATGGACAGTGAAAGCGACGAAATGAACAAGGAAACTTGGCCCATACTGACATGGCCACAGACCCGAAATCATATGCTGAAGCCATGTCCCGTGCCGACACGGCAGAATGGGAACTCACACGCAAAGATGAAAGATGCACCTTCAAAAATATGGGTGTCTTCAAAATCGTCCCATGCCCAAAAAATTGAAAAGTAGTGGGCAGTAAATGGGTTTTCAAAATTAAACGAGGCCCAGACAGAAACATACTAAAATATAAAGCTTGCCTCGTCGCACAGGGCTTCACTCAAATCAAAGGCATTGACTTCAATGAGATGTTTGCGCCTGTAGCCAAAATGGCGTCCTTGCGTGCAATCCTTGCCATTGCCACAGAAAACAATCTGGAGGTTCACCAGATGGATGTCAAATCAGCCGATCTAAATGGTGAACTGAAAGACGAAATATACATGGAACCACCCCCTGGATTCCATGTACCCAACGGCATGGCACTCTGCTTGCTAAAGGCCATATACGGCACCAAGCAAGGAGGATGCGTCTGGTATGAGAATATCAGAGCGATGCTCGCCCACATGGGGTACACCCACACAGATGTGGATCACGCAGTCTTCATCCGAGAAACCCCAGGGAACTTATCATTTATAGCTCTCTATGTCGATGACATTACTATGGCATCTGAAAGCCTAACTGCAATTGAGTCAGACAAAAAGGAACTAAAAAAAACACTATGAGATGACGGACCTAGGTAACATTACCTGGATCCTAGGCATCCATGTCACATGCGATCGCCAGGAAGGCTGGATCGCGCTCTCCCAAGAGAAATATGTTGAGGAAATGTTGGAGCACTTTGGGAAAGCAAATGTCAAACCCATCAGCACCCCAACACTTGCAAATGAACACCTATTAAAGGTGCACTCACCCGAGGTGGATGTCAAGTCCTATCAACGCGTGGTTGGTGCAATAATGTACCTCATGCTGGGAACACGACCTGACCTCGTGTACACTGTTGCCGCACTTGGACAGCACGCCTCTTGCCCAGGAAGTGAGCACCATTGCGCACTTGAACATGTGATCCGGTATATCCAGGGAATGAGCAATCACTGCCTTGTTTTCCAACGTGGACACAACACTCAGTCAACCTTGACTGGATATGTCAACACAGACTGGGCCAGCAATGTGAATGATAGGAAGTCGACCTTGGGATTTGTCTTCATGTTGGCAGAAGGGGCCATAAGCTGGAGTTCTAAGAAACAAACATCAGTGGCTCTCTCGAGCATGGAGGCGGAGTATATCGCGGCCGTGCATGCGGCGAAGGAAGCCATATGGCTGAGACGGCTACTCACCAAACTGGGACAAAACCTCCATCTCCCCACCACTCTCCACGTCAATAACCAATCCACCATGGCCATTTCCAAGAACCCAGAGTTCCATGATCGCATCAAGCACATTGAGGTGCAACACCACTTCCTGTGCCAAAAGGTCAACGCACGAGAGATCAATCTTGCATACACCCCAACTGAGGATCAAGTTGCTGATGTCTTGACGAAGGGACTCAGCAGAGAGAAACACGAGTGTTTCATGAAGGAAATGGGAGTGAACACACACCACCAGGGCTGAGGGGGCATGTTGGATGTGCAGCCACCTGGTGGTGTGTGTACAGACAAAGCCGGACCGTACGTGTAAATATTCGAATTAGTTGTTGTTTGTTTTTTCCCTCAGTCTTTCACACACAAGACTGAGGTCAGTACCACACTCTCTTACTTCTTTTCTAGAACTAATACTGTACATAGCAAAGCTTCCTTTAGGTTAGATCACTAACTAATACAGTCTTTCACACACAAGACTGAGCAAAGCTTCCTTTAGCTTCAACACAAGTCGTAGTCCTGTGCAGTCTGATGCAGAACAAAAGTAGAGTTGGCAGTCAGTGAATAAATGTAGGCACCCATCGGTTTCCCTAGTTCAGTTACTGTTCACCCAGAGCTTGTGCTCTGAGGGGGGTGGACTGACTGCAGGATGTTCGACATTCAAGCCAGTAAATAATTATATTAAAATTAATAATCCCAGGCTCATGCGTCTTGTGCTCACTCGCCTCCTCAAGGAAGATATTTACTTTCACGATGGACAGGAATGGATAAGTCCAGTCCACTAAAACTCAACTCAGTGGTCAATAAAGGTGAAATATATTGACCACTGAATTGACTCAGCTCAGATTACAAATTATTTTAAAACAATCGATTGATTTGTTGCCCTCTCCTCATGCATCACATTATTGTAAATATGTCAACCCAAACAATTAGAACTTAGTCAAATGCTTAAGAGAGGGCAGCTCAGTTCCCAAGTTATGTAACCTAAGATGCAACATGAGTCGCCCCGAATCACCAGGGGGATCATATACACTTAATTTGCCCGATCAATTTAGCCTTAGCAGACTCAGATAAACTTAACACAATGGCATATGTTAATACATGGATTTATATTGAATAAATCGAGACATAAAGTGCATCCACAAATATGACACCAAATTTTAAATAGGAACGGTCTACTCATTAAATGGCAATAATCAGCTGATGGGGATCAATCGCACCTGATGGGGATCAATCGCCTCAATGACAGAGACTGACCACACAGATTAATCTCAACATGAAGATCTGGGCTTTACATTTTGTTACAATTTTACTTGAGCCAAATAATATAGTTAGCATTCTTATAATTGAATCTTGTTTGTATTTTCCCACTAAGAACCAAGTCTGTGTTGAAGGCAGTGGGCGGCGGCTTGCTGAGTTTGCGAAAACACACACAAAAGAAGGGACAAAACAGGTCTCTTGTTCCGAGGCGTAACTAGAGTGTTTACATATGAGACGCGATCTATGAGAGAGGGGGATATTGGGGGATTGGGGAGACAGAAGGACGCGAGTTGGGAGTGCGATACATGGATGTGGAACAAGACAAGCCAGAGTGATGAGCTGCGAAACAAGGCGTAAGTACAAATCCGGAACAG